>JAUZNJ010034637.1:0-12616 GCA_034780135.1 Jordanella pulchra | reverse complement strand
CTCAGCTCTTCACAAGAGCAACAGAAAATCCAAGACCCAGCTCGCATGAGCTGGCAGGCAGGTAACGGATCACAACATGTACGTATTTATTTTTAGATTTAGTTTTTGTTCTTCTTACATTTTTTTGGGCCTTAAAATTTCATAGAGTAAAGGGTGAATGACTCATCTTTTGTTTTTCTGTAACTTCGGCTGATTTTTGGTTGACGTTATTGCTCAGGACAAATTGGCAAGTTTGTTATGGTACTTATGAATTATTTGAGTGGACTGTTGACGAGCTGCAGTGGATTGAGGTGAGATTTAAGGGAGATCATTACAGCCATGGAATAAACCAGGAGGGGGCCAGAACATCCACAGAATGCACAGCTGGAAGAAGGAATAAAGTTGTAGGAAGTTTACCCGAGGAAACCATGAGATAAGGATGAAGCAAAAATATTTGACTGAAACCATAATTAGTAGGAAATTATGGATCGTAGCAATCAACAATCTGGCACTGTAGCTTGATGAGTAGAGTTAGTGAGGTGTACAGCTGGAGCAGCTCTGCCCTCTGAGGAGATCTCTGCTTCTGATCCAACTCTCCACAAACTTTAAACATAGTTTTTGCCAATAAACAAAACAATCCACTACAATCACATGCGCATAAATAGTTATCTTTTTGAGCAGTTTATTATGTAGAGCAAATTAAAAAGTGTAGACCTTGGGTATTGTCTGTACTAAGTTATTTCAAAGAATCTTTAGATCATTTTAATGTTTTATGGTATAAAGAACTTTTTTTTAGCTTTAACTTCTTGATCTGTTTATTATTTCTGCCATAGACTTGGAGCTGGCTAAAGGAGCTAAACTCTGTGGTTTTCCTTCCAATTTATGGTTTAATATCGCTGAAATAGGCATGACAGAAAAATTACTAGGACTACAACCTTGTGATGTGGACGAACTCTAACCTCAAAGTAGAACGGCATATTTATACTTCATTACCACACCTTACTTTTTATTCATGATCTGCTGTGACTCACAGGAGGAGTGAAATAAGTAGCTATAGGCACTGAACTGCATTCACTGTATTCTACATGTGCTCCTGTGTTTACGCAGAATCTTTACTAAAACCATAACTAAATACATCATTTTGACATTTTAATTTCAGTAAATCTTTTCATTTCCCTGCAAACATCAGAGTAAAAGACAATTCTGCCACGCTCACATGTTTGATAAGAACTCTAACAGGAAATTTGACAGTACATGCATAAGTCTTGTCATAGTCAAATGAATTTGCACACATAAAGGTTTATCTTGATAAAGTCGATGCATTCTGCTTTCTTTTTTATAAGAAATAGGATAAATAACGTCATCTTTGTTATTGCTTTGGCTTATAGTTTAAAACAGACTTTACAGCAGTTCTTGGATGATTTGTGAGCTGCTCCTAACCGCTACCAGAGTTGTTAAGTTCTGGGATGAACAGTCCAGGTAATTAAGATTTTGAATTCAATTATAGCACATTTCTTTATAAAAACAGAATAGGCACACGATGTTCTATCCAAACTTTTACTTCTTTTTTCACTTCAAGTACTTTTTTCCCTAAGCATTTTCCCACACACTTTCTGAAAGGAAAGATATTTTTCTGTCCTTGCTGTACATTTATCTGTAGTTTAATCTCAGTACACTAAATTTCCCCAAACACCGCATTCAAACTATACAAACATTGTTTACATTGTGGGTTTTCCTTTTAAACTCACTCTTTCACTCTTACAGTGCAGTGAATCAAACTATATCCGCAGAACATGTCTATTTAAAAACAAAATCTTATTTCTGTAAATGAAACTGTGTCATTTTTAAAGGTAGACTAGACGATTATCTATGTGGAAGCAAAGCTGTGGGATGTCAAGGCTTTTTGCTTGGTGCATGCATGTCTGTGTGACTTTGCCTACTTTTCTGTCACAGTCATAATGAGAAGATGGCACCTCAGGAACTCATTGCACTCTGTGATAGACTGGTTCACAGAGTGGAGGGGAGATGATTGGGCTGCCTGGAGGAGAAAAAAAGAGGCTTAGTTGAAAAATATCTTGTGCTTATCCAGCGAAGACATTGTCCAACCACTGCTCATTTATGGCTTGTTTTTTTTTCTATTCAAAGTAAAGAGAACAATACATCTATATCATTACTTTAAATGATGTGTACTGTCATTGTGTTTGTTTTTTTTTATAAATCAAACTCCTTGATGTTGTTAAGCCAAGAGCAAGTATGTTTTTTTAGTGATCACTGCATAAATCCAGAAGATGCATCCAAACGATATCAGATGTTCTTCAGTACGACAGTGGCTCAGCAGATTGCCCTTTGTTGTGCCTCATTTATCAGCTCTAAATAAAACGTGGCACAGGTTCAGCTTGTTTTAAGGCTTCCAATGACTGACAAGATAGTGAAGCAGGGTTATGACTTCTGCACCGCAGGAGATAAAAGTGGGATTCCTCCTGGGAGCTGACAGATGATGCAGCCTATTCTTTCAAAAGTCATGAAATCCCAGGAAAAGTTGAAGGCTTTGTTTCTTTTCTAGACTTTAGATGAAAAATATCCCCAGGAGGCATCTTGACTGCTAACATCTGAGGGGAAATGCTTTGTATATCATGGCTGGGCCTTCTCGTGATGCTGTGTTTTTGTTGAGGATATTAGGGCAGTTGTAAATTAACCCTTGGAAAAGAGCCTGGGAGCCCTAAACCCAGAGCCGTTATTTCACATTATAGTTGTTTACATTGTGTCTGATAAGTTTCTTGAAGATGTGGTCTGTCTCTCACATTAAATTAATCTAAATGCTTGTGTCATCGTTCTGGGCAGCTTTTAAGATAGGAAATCACACCGTGTTACAGTTTCTCAGAATTAAAAAAAAACAGTGTGACAAACATTGAATCTAGTCGCCAGACCTTTCTGTAAAATCATACAAACTTCCTTTAGTATGATTCCTCACCTATAGACCAACATATTTATTTGAGTTTTTTTGTGTTATTTTACTCCGTATTGTTTTTTGGTCAACACAAAATCCAGACAGAACCAACTCCCACACCTACATTCCTTTGGTGACATCACTTAAAGCAATAATCTTTTTATTTTTTTTTTATTTTCTTCTTTACATGGATTATGAATCAAGTTAAGCTCCTCCTTTGAACCAGAAAGGATCAGGTGTGGATCACTTTTGGATCCATCGCTTTATTGGGCCTTAGACAGTCCTCACACATAAACACTGTTTGGAAATAGGCCTAGCAGAAACTGCACCAATGTGAAAACTCAAAAAGTTCAATTCAGTTTATTTATATAGCACCATTTCACAACACATGTCATTTCAATGCACTTTATAGAGACAATACAGTCTGATTGGTTAATAATTTCTATCACAAAGTATCCTGATTGCATCGAGTCATTAATTTGCAAGACATTCTCCTCCTGGGTGAGCTTGTGGCGACAATTTTTGCTTGCATTAATCGTTGACTCTAGCAATTCCTCGAACCAAGTATGCATGCAGCGACAGTGGAGAAGAAAAACTCCCTTTTAACAGGAAGAAAACCTCCAGCAGAACCAGGCGTAGTGTGAGTGGCCATCTGCGGAAGCTGACTGGGGTTCAAGGAGATAGAAGCAGACATCCAAAAAGAATCAGATATGTGAAAGATAACTTTTAACTAGCTCCACTGATGGCGTCATCCGCTAAAAACACAGTCTGGCAGATGAACTCTGAATCAGTTCTCATGTCAGAGGATGAAAGAGAGCACATGCAACTAGTCACAGTAAAAGAAACAGGACTATATTAAAAGAATAGGCACAACTCCAACATCTATAAACAAAGGTGTTGATGGCAGCAACCCAGCTGATATTTAAATCCAGGATGGAGACACAGTCAACATGAGCAAACCAGATGAAGCTGCTATGATAAGGAAAAAGCAGAAAGAACATAAAGTTGTGAGTAAAACTTAACAAATACTGCAGAATGGAAGAATATAGGTAGAATGAAGCAGAATGATAAAAAGTGGTCCCTGTGTCCTCCAGCAGCCTAAACTTATAGAAGCATATGGTAAATGTAGAAAATAGCTCCAGATAACCTAACTCTTTTGGATGAGGTGTGAAAAAGGTAGAGGCAACTAGTAAAATCTTCCACAGCAAGTGTTGGCCATCTTCTACACTGTCATGATGTATGCTAGATATAATTCATGGCATTGTACAGGTCCAAACTACAATAAAATATTTGGCCTTCAGAAAGGATAATAAGGGCTGAGGTTCCCTTCATCCAGGAGTTGTACTGGTCGAGGGTCAGGAAAAGGGCAGCTAACATATCAGCAGAACTCACAAAACCGACAAACGGTTTAGACTTTTAGTCTAGTCAAGTCAGTTTACAGAGCTATACTTACAAAACCCAGGGGACAAAGAGACATTTTTTGGGCCCTTAGAAACACTTAACATTCAGAATGATACCATATTTGCACTAATTTAATCAAATCGTTCTTAGTAAAAACATGTATGTGTGGCCTATTTATATTTAAAGTATCTTCAATGAGATCCAAGTTGAACCAACGTTGATTTCAATTCAATTATCCCAATATAAATGAAATGTCCTTGTTTGTGTGCATAAACTTAACTATTATAGCTGATTCTCAGTCTGATTCTCAAAGGTACTTGAACTATTTTCTGCTTGGAGCAATATTTTGAGTCATATGAGGGAACAGAACATGGATTTCAGATGTTGGTGAAGAGGAGCGGAGCATCACGAATAGGTTGATTTTATAAATAAGACATCTTTAGTGGTAATTTCTGATCTATTACTTAATTAATCAGATAAATAAATTGCATTAATTAAATGAAATGTTATACTGTCTTTTCATTCACAGCATTAGAGTGATTTTTAAAGTCCCAATAATTTTTCCTGGAAAAATATTGTATTACCTGGTTGGACTGAGAAAAAAATCATCAAGTAGAGATTTTTAATAGGCCGAATCCTACCAGATGTCCTACCTCAATGTCCCTGGTGGTGGAATAAGCTGGAGGACGAATGGGACTGAAAGCAAGGGTGAGGGTGGGGAAAGCTAGTGTTCAGGAGGGAAGCTGGACAAGGAGCTTTATGAAAGGGATCTCGAATGTTAATAGGCTTTGTAGGGGGGACTGTCCTGACATCTTTGGCTTGACTTGGGACATCGGCATGTGGTCCAGGTAAGGCTGATAGATTGAATTTTCACTTCAGCTTTATAAATATATACTGTTTCTTACAACTATGCTTTGATACAGAACCCTGTGAACATTTAGCTTTTTGTGGTTTATCCTACATATGGAAGGGTCACAAATATTGTTTGTTAGACATCTGCTAAACCAACAGTCTTCCGCAGTAGTTGGCATATTAAATAAAATATATTTCTTTATTTTTTGCTTTTTTCTGTTGGTATTTCACAGTATTTTTTTCTATTAACTGTAAACCTGTCTTCAGCAAATGTTTACAAAATAAACACTTGAAATATGTGTGATGACACACCATGTATACAGTTTTTAATTGAATTACTAACAGAGATGAAGTTTTCTATAATATTCCTGCTTACTGACATGCAAATGTGAATTTGTTAGTGGGAAAAGACCTCTGGTTAGTATTGATAAGAATAATTGTATGTGGATCACAGTTCACATTTACGTAGGATGGTGGCACCAGAGTTCAGTCCAAATCTGAAGCTTTTTGCTGTGGCTCCTTAAAGCAATCACAGCAGCAGCAGCAGCGGTAAAGAGGAGAGGAGGTTGCAGCCCATCACGTGTCGTATAAATCAGATTTCGGAGACGGACGTCCACTGCTCGGCCCACAAACCGTTTGGTGTCAGCAAGCCCGCAGCAGTGTTTCTGCATTCATCCGTACAGACAGGCTGAGGCTGACGGAGACTTGATAACCTCCCGTGGACCAGGAAAGTTTTGCCGCAAGTTTGCATTTTTTATTTTTGTTTTTCTTGTGCAGAATCCCGAAAGAGCGTCAAAGAAACAAATTCCGCCCTGCAGAGAAGTTCTCCTTAGGCTATCCAATGATTTTAATTTTTATTTTCCTGATATGGATGTAACTTTGACTTTTTTCGTCGTAAAGGGAAACTTATGAGAGAGTGGATATATTGTAGTTCCGCCTGAAAATAACCACAGAGGAGCAGATAAATGTGAGTATCATTCAAAGTAATGGTCAGCCTAACCAGATAAGATGAGGCTGACTGTCAGTGCAGTCTGAACACGATTTGAGCTTGTTGGCGGTTGTGATCCTGAAGCTGCAGAGGATGCCTTTAGCAAAAAACAAAACAAAAACAATAAATCAGGATGTTCACAACTTCTGTTATGCAGATTAATGGTTGAAAACTTCCATTTACCCTTTAAAAAGTTTAATAGAATAGAAGTCACAGTGATGTTCTTAAAATGATGCAGTTTTTCTTTTTCATCGTAGCGGTGCGTCCTACTTCCAATTCTTTGTAATATTTCAACAGCTCAACACACAGCCTATACTTTGAAGAGCAGCCAAGAAAAGATTTACAGCCCGTTTTTTGTCGCTTGTGATTAAAGCCCCCCTGAGACGGAAACATTCCTCTCGGACTGTGCAGCATGGAGTTATTGTCCTCGGAGCTGCTGCAGCCACTGCAGCGCCTCATTCCTGCGCCAACTGAGCCCAAACCAAACGGTTCCACATGACGGCACAGCGACTGTGACGGTAGACTTATGTTCATTAGCCGTGAATGGGGTCTTCCTTTCCCTCAATTAATAAATTCATTAAAACTCCACAGGGCTCCATCACCTCGCACTTGAGTTGTGGTTGCATCGGTTGCTATGGTGAAGTTTGGCTTTTTTTTTCTTTACTTAAACCACAACAATGCAATGGTTAGTTTTAGTTGAGTTCGTTAAAAACGGATTATAAATTTATTCCACGACTTCATACTAAATCGTATCGCTTTTACGAGCAGAAAATGCTTATGTTTTTGTGAAAGACAAAGAAAGTAGATCCTAGTTGAATAAAGTCGAATTTTTGATGGCTATAACTTTTGATTAAACTATTTATTCAATAGGCTACTCAAACTCTAGAGATGGTCACCATGTGTTGTGTTGGCTGCCATAGAAGCAGCTTTTCAACCCTAAAAAAAATTATTGCCCAAAAGCAATTAAAGGATTATCCTAGGCTTTTTTTTTACTCTTGTAAAAGTTGAAGGCAGGTCAGATATGAACAAGCATGGTAACTTTATTTTGTCCAAATAGTTGGGATCAGAGTTTAGTTAAGCAGATAGTCATATATGGCCCAAATTTATAGTAGACTTGTATCATTATAAAACAACATTGTTTTCAAAATAGAGGTAATGAGAATCTTAGCACTAGAGCAGATATAGAGGCTATTCAGTCCAAGGCTTGACTACTGATTATTTTATTTGCTGCATATGTTTCTCCTCCTCTTACTACTATGTTCCTCCCCTGCTGGCCGAGTTTTAAAAAGGACCACTTTCCAAACAAACAAAAAAAAAAGAACAAAAAAACCAATAAACAATTCTTGGTGGTTTGTCCTAATGCCGTTTTATCCAAATTTTAAGGATTACACTGTTTACATTGGGCAGTTACCTACTTTAAAAGTTACTTTCATAGAGAATAAAGGAAGGATGTTGTGCACCTCTATTGATATTTTTTTATGAAATGTCTTTATAATTGAACACATAACTGTTTGCTAGCCACAATATCTCTTGTACAAATAAATATTATTATAGAACTCTAAGTGAATGTTTTTTGATTGATTTTAGGCTGTAACTTTGACATTTGTGCTTCATGCTAGAGGCTTTAGCTTGTAATCCTTTTCTTTTAAATAACCACCCAATTCAAATATGCGAACTATTATTAAAGTAGCTTTTTTATAAAACGCTTTGATGTTTGGAGATTTTGAATGCTAGAATTCCACTTTAATTTCATTTATTTCATTTTCTAAAAAAAAAAAAAGTACGTTGCGCATGAATCAACATTTTTGAACGACATAAGCATAAATTACAGTCAAGACTGATTAGCATTGTCCACTCCCACCCCACCCCCCCACCCCCGCCAGAGGGTACAGGCTAAATAGGTTAAAATGAAATAGAAAAGAAGTCCAACAAAAGAAAGTAAATATCAAAATAAAATATGCCACATAAGAAATAGAGTGCATACATTTCAAGTTAGTGTTCAATCACCATAAACTTTATAGACACAATATCACAATTTTATATAGTAACCAAGCCTCCTATAAACCTACACACTTACACAGGTGTGTATCTTTGTCATACAAGACATATTTACAGAAATGGGCAGATGTCCAAAAATGCAGCATAGCTCCCATGTGTAGCACAAGGCTTTAGTCTTACCCCTTCTCTTACAAGCCTGTAACATCAGTCCCTGTGATTGATTAATATGGATTTATGTAGAATGCATATGCCAGGGGATTTATCTATTGACAGAACATAACTTCAGTAAAACCAAGTATACTCACATGAGGTGAACTTTTGCTTGAGTTGTTGTTTACTTGCATGGGTTTATACTGATGCAATCCCTCATACTCCAAATGCAGTGACATGGTTTAACTTTAAAGTGTATTATTAATATTTTAGCGAGAACATTTTAAACAAAAATAGTTAAACAGACCCATGCTGCTCTTGATGTGGTAAGAAGATGATTCTTCTTGTCACGCACCCTCATAAACTCGGGCTAAAGGCCTCAAAGGGGAAAAAAAGAAGAGAAAGTGTGCCTTTTTAACACAGTGTTTGTTACGACCGAGGCAGCGCACATGCTTGCGGAGGCCCGTGATGGCTTTTCCTGCTCCTCTTACATGCACATGGAGTGAAGTTTCAAAGACTAATGCGAGGCACAGAAACACGGCACTTAGTTTGGCCAACATTCATAGCATTTTAGTTCGCTCTGTGCTAAGCCTGTCATCCTCATGTCCAGGCAATCTGCTGTTCTGTCTGTGGTTTCCATTATGGCTCCGCTGAGCCTTGCTTGGCTGGCATGGTCTCTAAACCACAGACGTTTTCTTTGAGTTAACTGGAATTCTGACATGCTCATTTTACAAAGTGTCAATATAGTTGTCCTTTTAGTCTGATAAGAGTAAAATTTATTTAGTCGTGTTAATTAAAGTAGGTCATCTCTCCTACTGCTTTTGAGGAACAATCTGATATTTTGATTTGTAGAGCAAGATTTTGAGCTATTATTTCTGTTTAAATTAGAATTTCTGGGTAAGTAAGAATGATACTTAAATAACATACCTGAGAACAGCTTAAAAATATCTAGGTATGTAACTCTTATTTTAAGTTATATGTGTGTGTGTAGACGGTCCTCAATTAGGCATTGATAGATCAGATATTCCATTTGGGAAAGGGGATCTTTTACAGAGCATTTGGTCTAATTTAATCTGCAGCAGCATTGAATGCTTCCTAGGGATGAAACAGTTAATCGGATTTATTGTGATTAATCGATTATTGAAATAATCGTCAACTAATTTAGTAATCGATTAATATTTAACTGGAGTATAGAGACTCCAAAACATACCTTTAGCTGACAGATCACCCCACTTAGAGCAGTAAAAAAAATATACTATTTAAGATTAAGATTATAAAAACTTTTTTGTTCGCCAATATGCTCTATCCAGAACTGCTCAAGTGGAAAAGTTTTACTTTCACTCGGTTTAATTCTGTAAAAAAAATCTTCTTTCAGGAACCTTTTACCATCTGAATATTAATCGATTAATCAAAAAAATAAATAACAGATGAATCAATTAACAAAATAATCGTTAGTTGAAGCCCTAATTCTTACTCTACCGTCAAACTTAAAAAAAGGGTTTTGTAAGTGTTCTTACATCTTATACAATGTCAGTATTTGCTCAAAGTAACAAACATAAGTTTGCTTTTGTTTTTCAGTAAAAGTGTTTCAGTAAAACACATCTAACCAGTGTCTACAGTGCTGTGATACCCAAGTAATACTTCAGAGAAAACAGATGTCAAATATAAAGTAGCAAATATGTTTTCTGAACAAACTTGATCACTTTTTCCATCATAAGGTGTGAACAACTGGGGGAAAGCTGAATCACAGTCTTGATGTTTTCAGTTTTCTTCCAATCCAATACAGTTTATTAGCCAAAATGCTCACAATTATATGTCTGTATATTAAAACATGTTTCATATTTATAACCTCTAAAGATTTTGGTTTGATTGGCTTAGTTTAAAGGATTCAGAAATAAAAACTTGGGCAATGCTAAAGCTATTACTAATAATATCACATACAGTGCCTTTTAAATGTAGTTACAGTATGGGCCTTGATCCTTTTCCCATTCCATCATAGTATAACCACAAACTTCAATGGAGAATTTTCTGTAATGGATCCACATAAAGTGGTGTGTAATCATTCAGTAGAGGGCAAATAGTAAATGTTTTTTTTTAATTGCGAGTTTGAAATCTTAAAAGCATAGCTTGCATATATATTCAGCTCCTCGTGGTATTTCTAGCACCACCTTTTACTGCAATCGCAGCTGCAAGTTTCTTTTCAGTATTTCTCAGCTTTTCACATCAAGCATCTCGGATCTTTACTCATTTTTCCCTTTCAAATGAGAATAGAACCTGTGGAAATTAATTTCACAGTGCTGTAATCAATTTTCAATTATATTTAGGGTTGGATTTTGACTTGGCTATTCTAACACACAAAAATGCTTCAAGCTAAAACATTTCATTGTAGTTCTTTTTGTATGATTTGGGTTATTTTTCTGCTGGAGGGTGCTGTAAGGTGCCACAAATCTCAAGTGTTTTGCAGGCTAAAAAATATTTTTGCCAAGGATTCTGAAGAAAGTCATCTCCATAGCATGTCGATGCCTCATACGTGATCTCTAGACGAAGGGGGTTTTGCAAAGAATTTGTTTCCAGAATATATTCTATTAAAACCATTACACAACTTTATAATTTCAGAATGTCTTTCAGAAATTAAATTTATAGCACCTGTTTTTTTATGCGACAGCGTGCTACTCACTTGGTGTTCTTGGCATTAGAACAGCAAATGTCTCTTTCTTTTTCTTCATTAAATCGTTTTAAACTACAAGGTTTACTAAACTTGGCTTGTACAATTGCGTTACCCAGCTGTGTCTGCTATATCCATTAGGCTGAGCTGCTCTGCAGAGGTCCTCTGCTGGAGATCAACTAGAAAATGCATTATTTCAGTTGTGGCATTTGGTCAATGATTCAGGCTTCAAAATGCTCCCTTTTGTGCCGTGGATGTTGAAGTTCATCCCCAGTGTTTCACTAAAGTAAATCAATACATAGACTACAAAGTTCATGTGCAGTTAAAATCTTTAGGCTGTCAGATGTGTGCGTATATATATTTTATGCCAAGAAAAGAACTTGCGAAACAAACCATCTAATGTAATATAATGGTGAATTTCTGGTGCTTGACTTTTTAGTTCATGTTATTTAGAGTTTGTATTGTCTTCTTGAAAGAAATATGGATCTAAGCTTGATGTAGGACATAGGGGTAGAATTTACTGTCTTTGCTAACTGCAAAAAACCATTAGCAACACTTTATCAAATGACATACTTTAAAACAAGAGTCTATAGGCTTCTTACTGCTCACCCTAAATGGATTTTCTGACATTAAAGTTAGCATTTTCTGTGTTGTGGGCTTTGAATTATGGCTGACTGAAATTAGGCCTGGAATCTTGTGTACATATGGCCAACATCCAGAGGACCTCAATTATAATGCTGTCGAGCCAGAAAAAGGGAAAGAGGTAGACTGTGTGGAGCCCTTCAATTCTGCTGTAGCCTTCTACTCTGTCACTCAAACACACCGCTACTACCGTGGCTGAGACAGATCACTACTCTGTGCTCACAGACACATGGGAGGGATTTAGGGGTGCACTCACAAACGCACACATGCGCACACACACATAGACGTGTTCTGAACGTTTCCATGTCGGTGTCTGTTATACCACTGGGGGGAGCCTTGGAAAGCTTTCTTGAGAAACTTTACTGTTTAGACATTCAATACTGTGTTTTGTTCATCTTTATATGTTTCCTCCAAGTTAAAGCACAACTTTTATAAAAACAAGAAAAGTAGTTTTGAATTACTGAAATCTACAGAGAACCACATACAACTTGGAAAGCAGTTTCTGTATTTGACTCAGAAGACACAATAATTTGCTGTGTGCCAAACACTTAGTGGTTGAGGATTATTCAGCAGATGGTGACTGTCTTGTTGAACAGTTTCCACTCAGCTTCAGTGTGTCTCCCATTCTCAGTTACAGATCGTCTGTGGTGGTGTGGGTGCAATGCCAAACTGTGCTGTTCTGTGGAGATACGTCCTACTGATAAAATAAATCAATTTTTTTCATTTAAGTGAGAAAAAAAAGGACATGTTTTGCTAATAGGAGTGTTTTCTCACATTATTAGACACATTATTTAGAGTAGTAAAAAAAAAATTTCAAACTACATATGTCGATGAAAACCCATACACTAGATAGTCAACTTATCAAATTAACACCAAAGTGTTTTTTAAATATAATCTTATACATCAATATTTTAAGCCGTTCCATCCATCCATCCATCCATCCATCCATCCATCCATCCATCCATCCATCCATCCATCCATCCATCCATCCATC
>JAUZNJ010034636.1:0-12616 GCA_034780135.1 Jordanella pulchra | reverse complement strand
GGATGGATGGATGATGGATGGATGGATGGATGGATGGATGGATGGATGGATGGATGGATGGATGGATGGATGGATAACCTATAATCAAAATCTTTTTCACTGTCTGATATATTTTATCTTGACTTCAAGTCTCAGCAGATGAAGTTGAACATAAAAACAGCAAAGAATGTTTCCACAAAGGAATATAAATTGTAGTGAAACTTAAACTTTCTTTCTATAATGATTTCCGGTTAAAATGTATTTATTCTTTAGAAAAGAAAGAAAAAATTTGCCGACTGAGTGAATTATCCATTGCTCTCCTGTATTTCACTAGATGCTTAATACTTTTTTCTAATGACAAGTGAGTCAAATGAATTCACCTAAAGCTCATACTTGAGTCAAAATATTTGATTCAAGTATGAGCAGCAGTACTTGATGATAAAAGCACTTACAGCAACACTGTGACTTTAGACACATGAACTAGCCTTTACCTCAGTCATCAGCCACAGAAATGTATGGCAAACGTTTATGTTTTTTAAAGCCAACTGTGGAGAGGGCAGTATGGGGGGTATAGAAGTCCCAGTACGTGCCACACGCTAGAATACATAGTCCCTGTAAGCTGATGGGTAACATTTAGAAGTGATGTTACCATTGCACACTGGCCCTTTTAAAACAATGTTGGGTATGTTCTAAATGTCGAGCTTTAAGTTTATACTGAATTTAGTTTTAAACTCCATCTGTGTAAAATGTTTGCCTTTATAAGGGGGGTCTAAGAAAAATCTCATCATGGAGACATAATGACAATAAAGATGTTTTATTTTTATTTTAAAGGAATCTTAAATGAAAACAAAACGATGTAAAAAAAATTCAACTCGTATACACAGAACAAGAGAAAACACAGCAGGGGCCAGACTGAACTTTCATGAACATTGGAAACTTCCCATCTCTCCAAAACAAAGAAACAACAGAGGCTAGAGGTCTGGCAAAGGTTAGGGAATGTCTCAAGCTGCTGTTTATGTCAAGACAATCACTTTGGAGCACCAAGTACTGCCAAAATGTCCCCTGATCTGCTCGTTACATTTAATTACTAAAAAATGGTTAAAGACTCGTTTAAGATGAGTCTGCCAGCTACTAGCTCAATCACAGAACAAGAAGAACCAATCAATGAAAGTATATTGGTTTTTGATGAAGCAAACAATTCAATAAAATATTATTTCGCCAGATAATGTTTCATTTTACTCATGGATTTGCATTGTGAATTACTTTGATCACTTTCTAATTGTTCTAAATTAGTTTAAAACTTATCTGACTTCATCACAAACTCCTCAGGATAATTTTGGTTCTCAAACATAAAATCCTTGCAGATCCCTGATATCATTATTGATTATGGATTCAACCATTTTTTTTTTCTCCTGTCTGTACATAGTAGATTAGATTAGTTAAGTTTCGCTTGTTTAGTCAAGAGTTTTTAACTACAATATGTTTGATGTGGAGTTAAATGATTTTTGTTAATAAATGCTGATAATTTGAATGGAAGTTGTTGTGAATTTAATCCAAATGTGTGCAGTTACCTGTTTGACCACGAGTCGAGCTTGAATGGTGCTTTTCTGTTGTCCAACACACAGTCAGTTGGACCTTTCACAGCCTCCTCCGTTGTCTCGTCCTGATCTGGTTCTTAGCGGCTGCATCAGATAATTATCGGGGGCATCTTTCTATACACAGTCTGGGCGCAAAACAAACAAACTATTGTTTTCAGACCCTCCTAGTTGTCCTCAGCGCTTAGTTCGCTGATGCTTTGGGTATCAGAGATACTTGCCTTCATCCAAAACATACAAGTCTCTAAAAAATGTCTCTCATTGTGGGATTTTTATCAAATGAGAAAACTTTGGTAAAACTGTATGATTTAAACCAGGAAGATAATCTGGTTTGATTTGTGTGTTTTCCAAACAGCATAAAGTAAAGGTCTGCTTCCACCTTCATGCACAAATGTTGCTGCTGCTGCTCTCTGTCTGCGGTTACTATAAACTCTACACTTTTCTAGTTTATCTGATTTTTTCTCCCTTGTTCTGGTGTATTTTCGGTCACAGCTGTGAGGTCCGGTTCTATTTTTATCACTGCAAAATGTTACAAACAAAACCCTTGGATGGATTTTGTTTTTTGCTCCCTAGACCTTTTTACTTTTGCAGGTCACAAATCCTGACCCGGTCTCTGTTTTTGTCCACTTTTTAAAACTCTGAGCTTTTCCTCATCCACCAGTCGTATCAAATAAACCGATTCCTCATCTTCTGACGTCTCCACAACGTTTCCTTTGATGCAGCCTGGATCAAAGTTTTCCTCTCAGGTCCCTTCACGTCGTTACCGCACAGCAGCTCCTCACATTTCACATCAAACTCAACTTTTTCCAAGAATTAACCGAACTTAAGGTTAAATGCAACAAACAAGTTTATTTGGTTATAATGCAGAACAGAGACGAGACACAGACCCCGAGAACACTTCAGAAGCCTTAAAAACCTGAAAGAGTTTGATTTTTCCATAAGTAGTCTACTCATCAACTCTAATTCTTCTTTTTTCTGCAGAGTTTAGCACCGATGTTGAACTATTAATAATTTGTTTTCTCTTCTTGCTGCCTTTATTTAGTTTCAGGTCATGCTGAGCAAAACGTTAAGCATATGAAGCCCTTTTTCTTTCATCTAACATCCAATAAAAGGAGGAAATACCTCGCTGCAGTCGTAAAGTGGTTGTTTTAGGGGTGAATTTGGAAAAAGCAGCACTCCTGTTTTTTCTGTCCTCTGGCTGCATTAATTAGTAAACTGCAAATTGGGAAACATGTTGTGCATCTTGTTTATTAAAAAAACTTTGCAAAAACTGGCTACAATGAACCCTGTGACACAAGCTGAGTTGACAGCTTTTTAAAGCTTATGGCTAATTGGGTTTTTCAGCTGTTCTTCCAATTTAATTTCTGCTTTTTAATAATAAATGAGAGAGAGCAGGCTTCTGGAAGCAGTGGAGGAAAAAAAAATAAAAACAGCCAAAGAGGATAAAGTTGTGCTTTGTAATCACTCCCAAGGCATCGCAAACTGTCAGGACGTTTGGCTTCAGAACAAAAATAGCCTTTTTTGGCTGCTGAAACCATTGTTTTAACTTTGCTTTTAAAACTCCGGCAAAGATGTTGACTAACAAAAGCTTCTAGTGGAAAACCATTGCTGGGCGAGAGAAACCAAAGGAAAACAGAACGTTCTGGGATGTTTAGTCGGCTGGGGTTTTCTAACTCAGCCACGGACATTGCTCCAGCAGAAGTGAGGCCTGCAGGGTGGCACAACCAATGAGAGAAACTAGTAACTTCAACACCCTCTGAGAAACTACAACAACATGCATGCAGGGTAGAGGGTCTAAGACACTAAGAGGAACAGATTCATACATTTGATTGATTATTTGGCTCATTTAATGTCCATCTTGTGAAATGAAAGTTTTCCAGAGTGAACCCTGCTGACATATTTCCACTTTCTGTCTCTTAAATAGACCCAAGATTAGTTGAACACGTTGGCCTAACAATTTGTAATTTTCCTATTAACTAAAAATGTTGCTTGTGATACTTAAAACTCACAATTATTTAATAGTTATTTATCCTTTTCTTTTCACCCATATGAAGAGCAATGCATGCTGGGTAGATGACGCTATGAGGTTTGATTGGTCGGGAACCTACAAGCAAACACAGGAAAGCTAACATTAGCAAAGCTGGTTTTTTATGATATTGTGTTTGACTGGTGGAATTTTAGTCAATGTCTCACTGAGTTGCTACCTCAGAGTTTTCCTGAGGTTTACATGAGATACCTGTTGAAACAAACAGTTCTGATCGGCTGTGGTCTACTGTTGACTACATTAGCTAGAGCTAGCACCATTAGCAGAAGCTAACGTCAAATCAAAATCAGATCAGAAGATAATGAAGGACCGTTTAATGTTACAGTGAAGCATCTTTCCGTCGTTTTAACTCATTGTTTCAATAAAGAGAAAATGCTTTGATCCTGATGCTAAACGCTAACAGCCTCAGAAACTGGAGCTCTTTGTAGCATAGCTCTACATCTGGGTTAGCATCTCTCAGCAGCAACCAAACAAACACCAGCTTCTTGAGTCAGCTGTCCTCTCTTCCTCTGTTTGGTCCTCCTCATCTTCATCACTTTTTCTTATTTTTACATTGTCATCATTTTCAAAGTGCTCAGGTTGAAACTGGAAGGGTTTAACATTAATCACTGCTGGACAGAGCTAGCACTACAAGAACTAGCATACGTAATTTACCCAGAATGCATTGCAGAGTAAAGAACATGGCAACATCTAATATCTTATTTAAATTTATAAAAGGGCAACGCCTTTTTACAGCAGGAAGGCCTTGAACACTGCGTCCACCCCATGTATTACGTCTGTGTACTGTCTTTCTGTTTGTGCTGTCTACTGGACGGGCTGTACAAAACGGAATTTCACTTCAGGGATCAATAAAGTATATTTGAATTGAATTGAATTGAAAAACAGCTTACAGTATTTTCAATATATTGCATTTAAGTACAACTAATCGTGGAATACAAATTTTTAAAAAATCGGATAAATGTGTAGGATTAATTATGTGTTATTGAGTCAATGTCTGAAAATGGATTCTATCAAGACTATATTTCTTCTATACTTTTGCTTCTTCTTAAGGACAGGAAGGTAAAATTGAAACTTAAGTCCTGCTGATGACTTTTGGCCATTAAATGTCCCACTTTCTGTTTTTAGCGATTTAATGCTCAAACAGCCCAGAAATGTTCTTACCAAAAAAAGATTAAAAGCAGTATATTCCTTAAAAGTGGAGAAACCTTGACAGTTAGTGGGTAGTATTTACTTGGAAATTTAATAAACGGTTTACTGACTTTCCTGGACAGGACCACCTCCTACCCTTTGGGTTGAGGCTTATTAAAAGTTTAAAGATCTTTATATTCAAGAAGTAGCTCAGCTTAACCAAACTAAGTGGCAACAGGTATCACTCCTGTAAGAAAGTGTGAAAATGACACAAGTTAGTCTGTAGTAGTTTTAATGAAATGACAGAATTTGGGGCCTTGGGAATGAAAACAGGACAGAAAAACCCAGCTGAAGCTAAAAGAAAGAGGAAAATCAGAGAAAAAGAACTCCTCTTTTTAGGTTGATTGGGTGGTTTTCTTCCTTAACACCCTCCTTCCACCCTGCCTTTGGGTGGGACCAGAAGCTGGACCAGAAGCCGCACCTGAAGATGGACCTGAAGCCTGGCCGCTGGTATTAGCACGACTAGCTTTGACTTCATCAATGAAACTTTCTATGGTGGTGAACTTCTCAGTCAGTTCCCCCAGTCGTTCTTTGAGGGCGTTGAACTCCTTGTAGAGGTCGCCTAAGGCCTCAGACAGCGTCTGGATCCTAAAACCATAAATCAGATCAGTTGCAGAGCTTATTCCCTTACCCAAAGTCCAGGAATCAAATAAGTCACAATGTGAAAAACATCAAAATTAAAGATGCATAATCACGTAAATATTTTTAAAAATTTTAAGCCAGTACCCGTGTTTCCATTCTAATATCATGCAAATTTTTAACTTTTAACTATTAAAATGTCAAAAAAGAGAATGCGAATTTGACAAGTGACAAAGCGCATGCTAATGCTTGGCTGTATTAAACAGGAAGTAGAGTAAGCAAGGACGGTCAGCCTCTATTTAATAGTCACCATATGGCTTTCACATAATTCTGTGGTACTGCCAGCAGATGGCACCACATCTGTTCATGTCTGGTCATGGCACCCTGTGCTGGAATTATGTTTTGGCTCAAAAAGGACTAAACTCTACACACTATCAGTGCCGGTACTTGGTGAATGTAACCCTTTTTTTAAAGAATCAAATGTATTTTGGTCTTTTTTTGTGCGATGGAATGTCATTGTGCACCTTTAAAGCTGATGGAACAAAAAGTTGAAAAATTGGCGGCAAAGGAAAAAGTATAATAACCAAGACAATAAATAAAAGTAAATGACCACAGGACTTGAGGCTGTTTTAGTTCACATAAAAAACATACTGTCAATGTTCCACATTTATATGAAACCATTCTTAAGCCCAACTGGTTTCTCACCTGAAAAAAATGTGGTGGTAAATGTTATTTTTTTCCTATTTTGTTTTTATTCATCTGAGCTTTTTTCAAAAGATTTAAATTTTTAGGGGTGTTTAGCAGAATGCTCTGTTTTAGCTACCTTTATGTCTAGTGGTACATGAATGGGGGGTGTAATGGGCCCCTGATTACTGGGATAGGGTCCAGCTACAACCACAACATTGTTCCTATAATTACAAAGTTTTATTTCCTTACTTTGGTTTAGACTCATAATTATTAGTCATGGAAAAGAACTCCTTTGACTCCTAAACTCCTGGGATGTAAGAAACATCAGAGCTCTCAGTGGAAAATTCCTGCTTGCTTTTTTGTTAACCTTTAAATTGTACTTTGGTGTGGAGCCCCGATGACGACGCTGGCTGCAAAAGGAAGAGAAAAAGACTTTACTTTAAACCGCAGGACAAACCAAATTCCTGTGGTGTCTTTCAGGGTCTTGGTTGTTTTATTTAAGTCATGGAAAATAATCTGAACTTTCTAAATCCACACAAGGATAAAAACCTGAGACAGAAAGCTTGGTATCACCCCAACATGTTCTTATACAAGCTTCAAATACTTTTCATCGATTCAATCCTGAGTGCTTGTTTGAAGCCAAAAGGCTTTTTCCTCGTTTTCTCATAGTTTTGTCGGTGATCCCAAAGGCTTCTGATTCTGAACATGGCTGAAGGTAACAGACTTTAAGATGTGGTCAGAACAATCACATTAATCTGGTTACAAAGGTCACTAATGGAGTCATTAGAGCCATGCTTTTAACTAGCAGGGAAGAAGTTAGTGGGAAGATGGATGGAGCCGAACACAGGAGCGATCTGGAAGAAAAGCTGCTGGGGTCGGAAAAAAACCCAAGACTGGGAGGGAGATTTATCTTCCAACAAGACAATGATCCAAAACAGAAAACTAAATCTGCAATGGAATGGTTCACAGAGAAGCATATCCAGGTGTTAGAGTGGCCTAGTCAAAGTCCAGACCTGAAGAACTGAAAACTGCTGTTCACTCTCGCTCTCCATCTAACCTCACTGAGCTCCAGCTGTTTGCAGGAAGAACGGGCAAAACTTTCAGTCCCTCGATGTGCAAAACTGATAAAGACAAACCGCAGGAGACTGACAGCTGTGACCACAGCAAGAGGTGGAGCTACAAAGTTTTAACTCAAGGGGGCTGAATAACTTGGTGGACCCAATTTTTCAGTTCTTTATTTGCTAAAGTTTAATATATTCAATAATTTTTTTCCACTTCATGATTATGTCCCACTTGTTGTTGATTCTTTACAATTTAAATTTTTGCAAATACTTTTGCAAGGCACTGCAAGTACTGTAGGTCATCAGCAGAACTTTTAAGAACTTCCCTACATCTAAATACAGCCAATCGGTCAGAACAGTTCAACTTTAACCCACTGAAGAAAGTAAACCAAATACTCTATAGTGAAGTTGTCAGGAGTCTAGGGTCTAGAGTCCAGTGTGCTGCAAGGTTCACTAATATGGATATTCTGGACAGATGCCGCAGCACTACTTGGTAGGATGTTAGGAGCTGGCAGCCAGTTACTCTCTGTCGGGAGTTTGACATGTGGTAACTCTGAGCCATCTAAATCTCCTGTTTATTGAATTAACCTTTTCCCATATTTCTTCTTCTCTATTCAAACCCAAGCTGCTTAGCTGTGTGTTTTTCCTCTGCTTCCCCTGGATGGTTTTTCTGGCTAAAGCTGTTCAAACAAGAACCCTCTGAACCAAGACAGCTCTGGTGGCATCCATGCGGCTCCTCATTCCTCGCTCCCTTGTTACCTGTCTCCCCTCCAACACACTCATCAGAGGGAGCTCTGGACTGACCACACCCTTGAACAACCCCAACACCCACCCACCCCCTTACCTTTTGGCTTCCAACAAACTACAAGCTCTCTTTATGCTCCTTTTGCAAATGACCAGTCATTACTTCTGATCCTTTTCTCTTTCTCAGACATATATTTCCCAGGAAAGATCCAGGCCTCATCATTGGCAAATTGATTTCTGTTCAATAAAATTTGAACTTATTCGCCTCTACTGTGAGTCTCTGTGGGTTAGGAACTTAACACCATGACACAAATACCTATAGCGCCTGATTGTAGGTCTGAACGAGGTCGACACATTCTGGTCTTTCATCCCTGGGATGAACCAGTCTGCATAAGATCAAAATGTTATGTTTGGGAAAATGTCCTTCTGACCTGAACTAGAGAAACCTCTTCAAATTATTTAGAGTTCATACCTGGCCCCTCCCCCGCCATGGCCCCGCCCTCACCTGCTGTAGTCCGGCAGCAAAGACTGATGGTCGTTCTGCAGGAGACCTTTCATTTGGTTCAGGATGTCGAACCTCCAGTCGTCCAACACCTG
Organism: Jordanella pulchra; assembly: GCA_034780135.1. Classification (NCBI taxonomy): domain Eukaryota; kingdom Metazoa; phylum Chordata; class Actinopteri; order Cyprinodontiformes; family Cyprinodontidae; genus Jordanella; species Jordanella pulchra. The sequence continues at coordinate 4,142 of JAUZNJ010034636.1, read as the reverse complement.
AGTCAGGTTGGCCACGCCTCGCATGTTGACCCGATCAGCTGGAACACAAGAGTTCAGAACCTCACACACATACATCAAATGTATATTTCAGCTTAAAGCATAAAGTGGTTTGTTCTACATCTCCAGATCCTATGCTCTAAATAACAAACATGACCTTAATGTTATTTGTTATTTAGTAACATTTGGATAATTAAAGTTTATATTTGAGCAAGTTTTGCTCATTTTGACCCACCTCCGTCCCTGTAGTTCCATTCCTCGTTGGTCCTGGAATTTTGGCGCCGCCTCTGGGCCGTTACAAGCACCGTGAGCACGGCCAGGACCAGCAGCAGAGCACTGAGTTTGAAGGTCATTATGAGGTCAGCACCTGAAGGATTGGACGAGTTATTAGTGAAGCGGAAATCTAACGCTGCGTTTCTGCCGGTTAACCTCCAGTCGACCGATACTCTTGACACAAACTGCTTAATTTGTTTGAAACGGTTGGTTGTGGGACACAGATCTAACTCTAAGCCCGACACCCTCACCTTTTCAGAACATCCTGATTAATCCTGCTTTATCCAAAACTGCTCAGCATGGCAGTCCTGTTGGCTCTCTGTCCTCTTTATTCAGTCAGATTGTCATCAGTTTACTTTTATTTTTGACACATTTTAGAGCCTGCGTACTATTGGAGAACGATTCGATTCATTAACCAAATTAGTAGATTCTTAGTAATGCTTGTTTTCTCTAAATGACACTGTACAGTGATGAGTACCTGAAAAGTTCCCTAACAGGTTCAAAGTTAGACTAGAAATCTTATCTGTTGTTCTTTATCAGAAGTCAGTCTGAGCCGTGCTGACTAGATCAATTTTAATGAAACCTTACTGCTGAAGGAGTCTAGGAGAAACATTTTATTGAAGACTGAGCTGCAGTTTAATCAAACTCTATTCAGACCTTTGCTGTTTATACGTGCTCGGCATCATCATCCGTCCATAATCGCACACATCTCTGCAGTCTCCTCTTTGTTTCTTGATTTAGGCAACTTTATAAGAGCTGATTTTGCCCTGAACTGCTTCAGATGCGTGTGTGCGGGGATTTACTCTGCCTGGAGTCTGTGTGGCTACAACTCCAAAGGAAAGAAATTAAATTCCTTGTTCTACACTTCAGAGGCTCTTCGGAGGTTAGGAGGCAGAAGCCCCGGGGCTGAAAAACTCTCAGCTTGTTGAGTTAGCTCACATAGCAAAACTCCAAGCAGAGACCTGAAGCACAAACCTGAACTGATTGGAAATTTTAGGATGGAGCTGCAGAGGCATGTTGAGAAAAAAACACACAGACACCTTCATATTAGTTTTCTCTTGCATGTGCCAACAGAAATACACAGCAAAATTTGCAGGGCTGTGTGTTAAATAGAGCTTATGTGTTTGAGAGATGATCCAACTACAGCTACAGCAATGCACTTTTACCCACAGAGCACATTCCAGTAGCAGGACAGCAACAAAAAAGAAAACTGCATTGCATTGGCTTAAAGGTAATTCAAATTAATTAACTCAAATATGAGAAAAAATAAATGCAAAGTTATGATAAAAACACATTAATGCAAACATTTTGGATAAGAAAAGGACAGGAAAGGTTAGACTGCAAACACTTAAGTCTTTTTTTAAACAAAAATGGTTTTAATCTCAATTAAAAGCAAGGCGTCAGCACTTTAACAGCTTCCAGGGAGTCTAGCTGACCTGTGAAGTGTGAAGATGAACAAAGCAGGAATTAGTTTTTCAACATAAGTCCTTGACAAAACACCTCCGAACAAGAAGGACTTCCATGTTCCGTCTGATCCAGGCTTGGTTCTGCTTTCCTGGAGTCACAGAACCTTTTATTTGCATTGGTCCCGGTACCTTTGGTAATGAGTAAAGTGGGACTGGGTATTCTGGGGCATTGTAATGACAGGACAAGATGTGTCTGGTTCAAACAGCCAATAATTTATTGAAAGAGAGAAAAGAAGGAGCAGAAAATGAAAAAGAAACATCCTTTCTCTAGCCTCTCCTGGACCTTCGATTGTTCCTGCAACCCCCTGAACAGATGCTGCATGTTGATTGGTGGAGGCTGGCGGTATTTAAACTGTTGGGGTAAGCAGGGAGGTGAAAGAAAGTCAACTCGCTGCAGACCAGCCAAGACATGAACAACCCAAAGTGACGCAGAGAACATCAATCAGAGGGGAAGCCAAGAAGGTCCCTGGTCACTCTAGAGGACTTGCAGAGATCAGCAGCTCAGGTAGAAGAATTCAGCTTTCAGAATTGGTGGAGAGGTGGACAAAGCAAAATCCAACAAACCTTGGAAGAAAACCTGTTAAAGGCTGCAGAGGAACTGAGATTCATCCTCCAGCAGAAAAACCAAACAGCCAAAGCTAGTGTTAGAGGTACGGCTGGTGACTGGTGGTTTAAGAGTTATATCAAAGTAAAAGAATAAAACAGATGTTTGTCTATGATTATTTTGTTTTCATTTAAGATACATGCAGATCTATTTTAAATCAGGATCAATATCATCTAATGAAGATGCTAAAGAAATACAGCAAAGGATTTCTGCAGCCACAGATACTTTTCTCTGCAGCTCACAGTTATGCACCACTTAGTCTTTACCTTTAAGGACTTTAACCTTTAATCCTAATTAACTACATCAACATACTTTTATTTGAACATGAAAAAATCTCACATGTGAAGCTGTAAATATTCAAATGGCATTCAGAATTTTTATGCTTCAATTTTGATCATAGTTAATATCCATGTTGTTTTTATTTAGGTTTAAATAAAGCTGGAAAGTAACCTCAGAGTCAGACAGCTTTAAAATATTAAAATATCTGATCAATACCTTTAGTTCTGCAGCTCCTCTACTGTCAGACTTCCCGTTCGCTCCAGCAGCAGTCAGTAATACGCATGCAGGAGGTGCAGAAAGACCTGGAAAAAGACAGGCATAGGAGACACACACCCCTGCAGTGTGCAAATGTGCATGCATATGAAAACACACACACAGCGAAATGTAAACTTTCACTTGCTAGCACTTTCACACGGCATGTACCCGTCTCCCCATCATTATGGAGGCCCGGTGGTCAGCAGTGTGGTTTGGGTCAGAGGCAAACCTCCAGTACCTCGGTTTGTTTTATTTTTCTGTGTGTGTCGATGGGTGTATGTGTTCTCCTTCAGCTCAAAGCTTTGGATGAAGTCAGTTCCTACATGATTAACTCATGAGATCATATCTGTGGAACCTACCAGTCCGTTCTTGTGCTCCGTTGTTTGAGAAAACAAGAAGACAGACAGATAGAAAAGGAACAAATGATTATTATTTCATGTTGAGATTACAAACCGCAGCAGAGATTTCAGACAATACAGGCAGGATGATTTAAATTAAGCTGAGAGCAAAGGAAAAAACAGACCTACAGTAAGAGGCAGCTGGAATCAGGAGAAATACTTCACTATACTTGGACCAGAGCGGCTGCTGAAGAGCTTCAACATTTCCTCCAAAACAACAAAACTAAAAACTACAACAGACTGAAAAATGAAATAATGAAAGATAAAATCTGATGGGTTTGTTGGAGCGGGGGTTCTCAATGTTGGGGATGGGACCCCAAGGGGTCATTAGACACCAGGTGAGGGGTCGTTGTTTTCACAATGATGTGATCCCTGAGATGTATGGAGCCCGGAAATAGATCATGAAATACTTACATGCATCAAGAAATGAGATGATCTGTTTATTTATTTCTATAAAGATGCTTCTTATGTCATTTTTAATATTTGTATGAATAATTTCACTATGAAACTGTACATTTTAAATCATAAAAAAATATTTGAAATAATTGATTAAAAAATATAATCTAGTATAAAAAACAACAAAAAGATCTTATTTGAAAATGAAAACAATTACATCACTCCACATTTATAGATATAGAGTGATGTAATGTAATGTGTTTTTAGGGGATCTCCAGTCTGTTCCATTGGTATTTCTATGAGTGTCAAATGAAATAAATACATGAACCTTTAATCTGAAATTTATTCACCAACTACTAAAGAAGATAAAGATGAAGAAAACAAGATCATCTGGATCGAATCCCGCCCTGGTCCTCTGTTGTGTATCTTACCACATTAGGAACATAAGGAACAATCAGATCTCTGATATCAGAC
>JAUZNJ010034635.1:0-37407 GCA_034780135.1 Jordanella pulchra | reverse complement strand
TTTGTAGCATCGGAACGCTGGGTCCAAACCGACGCGCACACTTTGGCAGGCCCCTTAAAATTTCTCCAGGAATTTTCTAGTTTTATCCTCTTCTTTTCCTGTCCTCTTTTCTATGAGTGGAGGGGATGCTATTTGGTGCCAGTCTGATTAGGTTTTTGAACGTATTTCATCTTTGTGCTGATTGTAGATAGAGACAAGCGTTAGCTCCTACCTTATTTTAAGTTTTTGACATGTGAAGATCACAGATCTGTCTAACTTTACTAGTCTTTTCCATTTTTTGGAGTGTTAAAGATGAAATGGTTATTGGAATATGTAGAAACCTGCATTGTCTTTGTGTTGTTTTTTGGTCAGCCATATTTTTTTGTGTTTCATGCTGTTTTGGCTTTGATTGAGTTGCGGATGGTAGGCCACACATTCCCCATCTGTGGATGTTTCTCACCATCGTTCAGACGTCCCCAGTGCTCAGCTCCATCAACCAGACTCTGCTGGAAATATTTCAATTGCCCGCCTTAAAATCAGCTTTCTTCCAAATCCGTCTTCAGATGAGCGTCAAGTGTGTAGAAGTTCAGATAGTCTCCACAGGGGGCAGTGGTGAGGCCATCCTGGGCTTATAGGTGGGACAGGTTCTCCTTTCGCCACGAGTTTAGTTTCTGAGGAAAATGGTGAAAGCTTATCTGATCTGAAATCAGACTCTTTCCCATGTTAAGCCAACATGGATTCATATTTCTCTACATTTGGGACTAAAGAAATGTTTTTTTACCAAAAAAACAAAAAAACAAAAAAAAAACAACTCAATTTTTTTAAAACATTTTCAGGTTATTGCTTAATTATTTTTCATATTGTTCCACTAATCCGTTATAGATCAGCCTGGCTGACAGCATACTCACACAGTAAGGGAGGAATGAGCAACAGGCTGCAGCTGCTGGGATACAAAGCTACCATTGTTTGGTTAACTGGGCCTACTGGGAACAGAGAGCAGCTCCAGTTACCTCGACCAGCAGAAGTCCCAGGAGGCTGAGAGTGTACCTGTCAGACTGGGTTTTCTAAAGAAACACCAGAGAGTTCTGGTCTAAAAGCTTACTTCCTGTTGGCAGGAAGCAGAAAGGAAGTCTAAAACAGCGCTCTGTATATTGACTTTAATCTTTGTTTCTCTTTGCGAAAGTTCAAATTTAATCTGGTTAATCTGCTCAGCTAATTGTCTTTAATTCACACTGTATTATGGTTTGCAGAACGTCTCTTACCATACTTTCCTGAAGGTTGATCAGGAAGGAGGAGAAGGTTATAGCTGCAGGCTCAGCCAGCAGTAAACAGGTCCGACAGTGTGGGCGTGTTGTTTGCGCAAACGATTATTGGTTCCTTGATTTGCTGACCCTATTCCTAACCCTAACCTACACAGGAGTAGGAATGCCCACACACAACCGCAGTAATGTGTCACTGGTACAGAGTGCAGCTGCTGGTTCCTGATTGTAGGATTTATTTGGAAATAGGTCTGACCAAGTCTCAGAAATTGGTGGCTCTGTTGCGTTGTAGCAATAAGGTCATGAGTTTGAATCCCAGCCTGATGTCAATGGATTATTACTTGTTCTCTCAGTGCATTTGGAGGTTCTATCCAGGTACTCTTGCTTCCTCCTACAGTCATAAATAAAGACGATTAGGTAATCTGGTCTCTCGAAATTTCTCCTAGGCATGAGTGGGTGTGAGTGTTTCTCTCTGTCCTCCCCTGTGGTCTTAAAACCTGCTTCTTAGCTCAATCCTCAGCTTCCCATGTCAAAAAACCAAAAGCATTCTGGTCAGACAAAAATAAAGACTAAGCAGTTTGGACTCAGTAAAAGAGAAGATGTTTGGAGGATTCCAGATGTGTGGTGGTGGCAGGATCAGGCTGTGGGACTTTTTCCTTTTAACATATTCAGTGGAATAAAGAAGGATGACTACCTTAAAATTAAAAGCTAGATGGTTCAGATCTTGTAAGGTTGTATTATTTTGTATAAAATAGAACATTAGATGCATTCCTCAAGCTTTAACACATACTGAGGCCTGTGTAGCTTTAAAAGTTGTATGTTGCAAACTTATTTAACTGTTGTTTGTTAAACCTAGCAATTAAAAGCCCATAATCATCTGAAATTCAGGAACATGGTGAATGGATGTAAGCATCTGACTATAAATTCTTCTTGGTTTTCTTTGTGGCAGTCACATATAACCACATATTCAGAATATATCCATACTTATTCATTTTATCTGGTTTTGGGAAATTATATTTTGATTACTTATATGTTAATTTTGCTCAATTTTGCTTATTTTATCATAGATTTCCTCGTGTTTATTGAGGAACTGTTGTTTTTGGAAACATATTCAAGATTTTTGTTTTGATTTAATTACACTATTGCATAGACACTAGCACATACAACAGTTTGTGGGAGAAATAGTCCCCAATAATATCCCTTTAGCTTCTGTTTTCCTTGTTTCTGTCTTCCACAGAGCTGTAGTTGGGTCATTAAATGTTGACCAGTTCTGCTCCTTGGAGTCTGTTAATTGCTTTCACCTGCAGTCTGAGCTGCAAAGCAGCACCATTTCTAACTTCTACTTAAAAATACACCGAAAGCTCACCACCCATCTTTTAGACCCACCCTGTCCTCCAGGGTTTTCCTCCTCCCCCAACATTACTCACTAACAGCCAGGTGAGCCACAGCAGGGCGTGGCCTTTTTCCCAGAGAGCAGGCTTCACTTTTTCCACTCTGTTCTTTCCCTCTTTCACTGAGTCGGAGTACGAAGCTCATATTTTTTCCTTAGGAAGCTTTAAACCCAGATCTGAGAGTCATGAAGGGAATGCAATGCATCAAATATTCCATGTTCATCTTCAACTTCCTCTTATGGGTATGTAGAAATGGAAAGCTACCAGCTATGATTAGAACATGAGCTTCCTAGCTGCCGTTTGAGACATTGTGGTTGATTTAATTGGATCTTTTCACCCAACACCGCAGATAAGGGATGGTTGTTTTGACTGTTTGTTTTTCAGCTGCTTTATGAGCTGACTTCTTGATGTGTTCATGGGGAACTAAATCTACCTGAACTTAACTGCTGTGTTTCTTTATGGAAGGTTAATATTTAGACGCGTAGAACAAGCAGACTCTGATGTTCTATTTGTGCTCAGTTAATGGTAGTGTTACCATCGGTAACTTTGTTTTTCAATTGCATCAAATGGGAAATTAAATGTGGGGGGGGGGGGAATACATGTCCAGAATTTTTTTGTCTCTTTCAAGCATTAATTTTCCAGGCTGTTTTGTAGAAATGGAAACTGTTGGTGCTAAAAGCTCCTTTCTGTATTTGGGTTGGAAAAGAGATTCTAGAGTTGTGTTTCGAATCCGGATAGCTTTTAGCCTTCTGCACATAGTTTCACAACCAAAACACATGGATGATGCTGGTTAAATTAGGACTACAGCCTGCTGTAAAAGACTACAAAAACTAAAGTTACACAGATGTAGCAACCGTTATAAAACCCAGAACATATGAAGGAGTGTAAATCGGCACAGAATGCATGGGTTTTTGTTAGCCTCTGTGAGGTGGGCTGTATCTCCTGTCAAGCAAAGGATTGTGGGATTCTTTATAGATACCTATGGTGTGGTCTTGTAATGATGGTAAACTGCATTGTTAAACGTTCTCTCCTGTTGTTTGTAGCCACACATGCTCACTTATGTTTATATCATCATTTAAACTTGTTTACATTTTTTTTCTAACTGACCATTATTGTTTTTATCAGATGCTCTGCTAGCAGTCAATCAATGCATTTGATGCTTCCTCTTCTTCCTGTAGTAGTTGATTGTCTTGTCCAAGTAGCAGGTCAGGATAATCCGAAACAATGTTTCTCTTCTCTCCCACGACAAAAGCACTTGAACACAATTCACTGGTAATTTTTACTTTCCACATGAAGGCAGCGTCAGGAGGTCCCGAGGCTAAAAGAGCTATTGCTAGCAAGCTTCCTTTTCCTATCTCGTCCTGAATGCCATGACTTGTCGTGACAACTGCGGATGCACTTACTTTGCCTTGAAATTCCTTGGCGGTTTTTAGATTGAGTCGGTATGTTTGATGTGACAGTGCTGGTAATGTTTCATTATATAACCCCTTGAATATTAAACCACATAAAACCCAGGTTGTGTTTTAACCCAAAGATGATCCTTTGTAATCTGATTTTACAATATCTCTGTGTTATTTTTCAGGATTAGATTCCTAGCTGCATCTCTTAGTACTGCTTCGTCCAAAACTCTAAATGGCTCCAAAGAAGCAACCTATTTCTGAAGTTATCTGTTCTGCTGGGTCTGGACTGAAACGTTAGTAAAAAATAAAATCAGACTTTCAAGTGAGCTGACTTATAATGAATATTTAAGGATCAGATTTAGTTCTTACAACAGATATTCATAATCTGGTCTGATTCAGTGTTTTACAGTGAGGCAGGAGATTTAACATCACTAATGCTAAATTCTTCTTTTTAATCTTTCTACTTCTAACTTGACAACTGATGGTTCCTCATTCTTGAAACTGTAGATGTGTCTGTTTGGACGGCTTAAACTCTGACCAGAAATCCTTCTAACCTTGACGTTCTTTTGGGACAAATGTAGCTGCATTTTAGCCTTTGTTACACACTTACCTTCTGCCACTGCTGAGCAAGCTCTGCTCTGGCGGCAAAAAGCCTCACGACTCACCTGGTATGTTCTGGATTGTCTTGAATTTTGTAAAACTTGGCTTTAAATTCAGGATGTTCAGTTGTGATCGTTTCCTGCATATAAGGCTGTTAGCCAACAGGGCTACAGATGTTTCTTCAGAGGTAACTGTTGCTGAACTGGAGTGACAGATGAGAGATTTGTTGACTTCCTTGCTTTAATTGCTGGTTTGAATCCAGAACATGACCCACATCAATTCTGATTCTTATACCAGCAGTGTCTGTAGCCATGACCTCAAATTCAACTACGCCATCAGAGGAACAAAAGCAGAAAAACAAACAGCAGATTAAACTGGTTTGTTTATTCAGTTTTCTGACCGGTCCTGCTGGTTATAGTCGTGTTGATGTTTCCCACAATCTTTCATCAGGTTCTGGTACAAATTTCTGTTGCAATTTATTCCAAATGTTTAAAATCCAACTTTCCTTCTGAGGTTCAGACTCTAACCTGTCTGATGAATTTAGCACCTTTCTCTTGCCAACTACATGTCAAAACGAAACCTGCTTGTTCAAACACTTTTTTTCTAATGCGTCAATTTACAGTTTTTGAACTTTTGTTGTCTTTTCGACTTGTGTGGTGAAGGAAGGACTATTCAATGGGGAAAAAACTGATCATTAAAAGCATTTGTCACAAAGATCCAAAGTAATCCAGAGTTAAACGGCATGTTTGGAGGCTTTAAAGATGACTGAGTGCTTTACCCTTAAGTAGTTGATGCCATAATGTCAGGCTGACAGATTTTTGGGAGTGGTACTGTGTAATTTTCCTATGACCCAATATGTTGGGCAACACAGACATTCTACTTGTTATGTTCTCATAGAGTCTATTACATATTTACTCATGGCTGTTTCATAGTGCATCATACAAGTGTTCATTTTGAGAGTTATGATTTTTCTTGTTAAGCATATTTTAGCTGTGCTATATAAAAGATGGGATTTTTAACTCTACATCCAGGATTTTAAACGAATACGAAAAAGATGAAGGGGACACTAATACTCGGTATCAATTAAGATAAATTGCCAGAAGACCCAAGCATCAAAGATAAAAGTAGTTGGCTAAGTATTCATAAGATGGCTAAAATGAGAAGGTTTGACAACAAACTATACATCCTCTTCAAGCAGCTCTTGGCATCATAATGCTTATTGCATCAACGTTGCTTATTTGGTGGATTCATATGTTAAACTATGAATTTACACAAGATGGCTTCATTAATTAGAAAGAGAATACATTAGATCTTAAGTAAAGGGAACTTTTTTTTCAAGCTATCAAGAGGCTAACCAGTGTTGAATATGATAAAAATACTTTATATTTTCAAATATGCTGCATAAAAATGCTAAAATGTATTAGTTAAGTAATGTTAAACATGGTAATTCTAACACTATGGTGTGAGCTAATTCTAAACAGATCTAGCTATATTGTATTATCAGCAATGCTAGCGCAAGCCAGTTTAGCTACAGTGCTAGCATTAACTGGTTAGCTTCAGCTGGTTAGCCATATTTGCGTTTTGTATATGTGCCAGACATTTTGGGAAAATTGAATATTGGTAAACTCGTTTCTTTTATTTCTAAATTTTGACAAAGCCCTACTGCAGTTTTCTTAATAGCCAGATCTATGCTAAATTACATTTTGTTTGGGGAAAAAAAACAACTTACAATATTCATGTGAATATAATCCCACTATGTTAAAACAAAATCCTTTTTATTTAACAATAATACAGACATGAGTAGAGTCTGTTACAAAAGCAATTCTTATTTAAAATTAGCATTTTAAGTAATTAGTCATTTTAGCTGAACCAAAATTTAAGTTTTGTTTATAGAAAGGCTGTTTTTTTTTTTTTTTTTGTTTTTTTTACCACATTTTGAACATGACTTGAGGGGAATTAAAACCTTTATGCTGGTAATCCAAACCTAATTTGGCTTAGATATGAATATTGCGTTGGAGCTCCAGACCCTTCTGCCATTGAAAGATAAAGGTAGATTTATTTGATATCGATATGAAGGAAGGATTTTAATAGCATTTGTTTAACAAAGTTACAACAGAAAGATGAACACAAAAGATAATGTATCTAGTTCAGCACTTTCACAATCTGTTGCCACTAACAAGTCATCTAAATGGGACTAAGAAAGTATTAGAATTTAACGTATGAGGCTTTTTTTGTAATTCAGCTGCAGTTGCATGTTTCTCATGTCAGGTCGACCTGCGTTGCTAAATGTCAAACTCCCCTTTCAACAATGTGGACGTCAGAGTCACGCTTTGGGATGTTGTTTGGGTGGCAACGAATATGATGTAAACTGTGTTGTGGTTGCTAAGGAAATGATGAATCATTAGGTTTGTTTGTGTGAAAGAAAGAAAGATGTCTGTTTGTCTAACAGAGTTTGAGAAATAGCTGTTTACTGGAAAACCACATTAATTGAAACTTACTGTGAGAAATACTCCTCCAGAAAAACATATTTCTAAACTTCATTTTATTTATTAGATTATTTGCAAAAAATCACAATGACAGCAACAGAAAGCAGCAGCCGTGGATTTTTATTCCTGAAAGATTCTTGTTCCAGACTGTGAAAAGTAAAAGGTCTTGGGAGTGGATCCGTGATTCGATCCTGTCTCTGAAACCACACACCTCATTTTCTTCTTACTTCTACTTCTTCTTCTTGTTCTTTACCGACCATGAGCATAAGACCTTTGGTTTAGACTTTGACCTCAGTTAAGGTTTAATTGGGGTTTTGTTTTTGGGTTCTGTTTAGCTGCTCTCCACATCCATACTTTAATTCCTCGACTGCTTGAAGCCTTTCTGGCTTCCATGTTTTTGGAAACCGGTTTTTGCAGTTAAGCCAGTTATATCCGGGGTATGCAAATAGTTCAACTACACTCCAAGTTCAAACTTTTATTTTGACAACGATCCATTTCTTCATCAATTGGCCTGTGAATACAGTGTTGATCATCTGATTCTCACCTCTAGTTCAGTCTCTGGATGTTGGGCTGGAAGAACAAATTTCTACAATTAGTCTGAACATAGAAAATAAGAACATGGAGATGTACAGTATCTTGCTGTGATGGTGACAATATCTTATTCTCCCATAGCTTGCAGGTACTGGAGTGCTGGCTATGGGACTATGGCTGCGGTTTGACTCCAGGACTAGAGACCTGTTTGAAAAAGAAGAATCCTTCACGGTCTTCCTCACTGGTATGTTTTAGAGAAGCACCCCTGATGGAGAAGCACAACTAGGCAAATAAAGAAATAAATAAATGCTTCATTATATAAGAGTAAACCAGAATATTATTAATGTGTTTGTCTTAAACTTAAGTTAAATTCAAATTATTATTTTTCTTAGTTTTTTCTGGAAATTTGCATAGATATTTAATGTAGAAACATGTTTCTACTGATCAGCTTGTCTATGTGCTTTTTTTCTTTACCCTGTATTCTGTTGGGGTTCTGACGTGAATTATTGCATCAATGCGTGTGTTAGTATTTCTGGCAGTGTGCGCCGGTACCAAGCCTGCAAGATAAAAACAGAATCTCCATAATAAAACTTGTCATCAGAGGAGAAATGCTCTCCAGTCTCCTTGTGGATGCCGGTGAGACTCAGAAAACATGGTGGACCAACACCAGCAGATATGGAAACACCAAATCATCACTGATCTTGAAATCTTGATTTCCAAGTACACTTAAAAATAAACGATGTACTTTAATCAAAGAAGAACTGAGGAGTCATTTTTCTTAGACTACTTAAGATTCCTCTGATGTTTTTGGTTCAGCAGTGGCTTTACACAAGAAATGTGACATTTAGGAGCCATGTTGGATTCATCTTGGTGTGGCACTCTTCCTTTGTAAATCTCCAAACTCTCTTGAGATGCATTTAGTATTGGTCCTGCAGTAAAACTTTTTGTATCTGCACATTTTCCTTCCACTATACTTTTCATTAATATTCCTGCAAGTAGGACTCTGATAGCATGCTTTTAGAAGCATTGACTGTTTGACTCGACCAAAAGTCGGACATTTTGAAGAAAATAAATCTTTACTGTATTAAAAATTTTGTCTAAAAATTTTTTTTTAGGGTTTTCATGATGTTGAGTTCCTCCCAATTATCTGTGGGTTTGTTCCTCGCTGGTCTGCTCATGTATGAGCTAGAAGTGTCTGTTTCCTTGATAAGAGCTTCCTGCTTACGAAACAAAGACCGAAGATGTTTATCTAATTAAAAAAAAAAAGGAGAAGCAAGTCAGCGGTGATCGACGGAGCTGCAGCAGGAGCCACCTTATCCGGGGGTGGCTGAAACCAGCGCCGGTTCACTGAGGCAACCTGGAGGAGCCCTCCAAACACAGCCGTCCTTATTCACAGCTGGACAGATGAGTCTTTGTTCCCCAGATTTCTGAATTCTCTGAGGGAGCGTCCCAGATGCCAGCCGCTCACCCAGACTCTTTGTTTGGCCTCCAGTGGGCAGCAGCGTGACAGAGAGCAGGGCTCAAAATGACAAACATCTTAATAACGGCTCCAGAGTGAAGGATTTGTGTGCTGGTGGTGATCGTTATCCCACATTCATTGTTTGTAGCCTTTAATTATGACTCATCCAGCTGAAAGGAAAGTCATACGGTGATACTTTAAATCACTGTTGTTGGTTCTAATCCCTTCTGTGGTTTGGAAATCCAGCTGTTGACTTGCTAAAACACAGAGGTGACAACATATGCCTTAATCTGGAAATTCGAGTTTCAGAAAAGAAAACAAATTGGTTGTAAATTCCTTTAGATCTTTTCTTTTTTTGAATTAATTGCAATTTTTCAGTTTTGCCTCGGGGGGGAGGTATGAAATGGTTTGCTTTCCTAATGGAGACTAAACTGACTGAAAAGAACCTTGGTTTAAGTGGTCATAATAAATAATAATGACCCCAGTAATAAATGAGAGCCAAGGCATTAGTAAAAACTCTTATTTGACAAAGCTTTAGATACGATTCCATTTTTAAGAAGTTTGTCAATGTGAAAACATCTCAACAGAACAGCTTCTTTTTTTAGTTTATTGCGTTTTGATGTTTTTTTAACACTGGTAACTCTAACTTCCTTCTCATTGAGAGCAAACTTAAAGTTTAGGCTGGTGTTTTTTTTTTTTTTTACATGTCACTGACAGCAGAAAATCCTTTTCCCAGGTTTTCCAGACTTGTTTTCTTTAGCTACGCCCTGATTTCTTTAACATGAATCTCTAAATGAACTCTTGTGAACTTCCCACTTGTTTCTTCATAGGGGTGTACCTCCTGATTGCTGCAGGAGCTCTGATGATGGTTGTGGGATTCCTGGGATGCTGTGGAGCCATCAAAGAGTCGCCATGCATGCTGGGACTGGTGAGTCTGGTCTCTTGAGCTGCAGGCAGATGTTGTCTTAAAATAAACAGTCAGTGCAAGTAATAAAGGAAATACTGAAGTATTTCTTGCAAGCCGGCACAAATATGTGGTATCGTTGTTTATGAGGTGAGGGATGTTACCACGAATAACCTGTGATATGATTTATTCTTTATGCAAAAAATAAAACAGAACAAAAAAAAAACCTTTTGTTATTTCTTGGTTTAGTTCTTCCTCTTCCTGCTCCTCATCTTTGCTGCTGAAGTGGCTGCTGGGATCTGGGGATTTCACAACAAAGACAAGGTATGACTGGAATCATTCTGTAGTTAAAGTCTTATTGGTTTTATGCAATTTGTGAAAACTCTCACTGTAAAAATGACTTTTAGCTTTTGAACTGAACTTAATTCAACTTGGATTGTATTTTAATAAACTGGAACCTGTTTGTTATTCTAACCTGTCGGTTTTTTTTTTCTTTCTGTCTCTACAGCTGACTACAGACATTCAGGAGTTTTATAAGGAGACATTTAACAAATACAAGAGCACTAAACAGGAAACACTGAGGGAGACCCTCCGTCTCATCCACTTTGGGGTGAGAGCACACACCTCCACTCATTGAGTCATCTCATGAAGATCTTCCAGCTTCGACTTTAATGGTTTCTCTTTTTTACAGCTGGAGTGCTGTGGTCCTACAGGAACAGCGTTCGATTTTACCAAGGACATCTGTCCTACGCAGGAAGGACTGGAAAACCTTATTACCAAGGTAACGATCTTCTGCAGATGAATAAACTTTAGCTTAGCTGTTTTTAAAAGTAAACTCTGTGTAGGACTTCTAACTGGTTGTGGAGGGTAAATAAAATGATTTTAAACTGGCTAGCCTTTAGCTTACTAGTTTACTGAATTGTAAAAACATGAAAACGTTTTGTTTTTCTTCCAGGGCTGCGTAACGGCAATCGAGGAGGTTTTCAGTGACAGGCTGGGCATCATCGGTGGAGTTGGGATTGGCATCGGGGTCATCATGGTGAGTTTGCAGCCAGAGAGAAACTTAAGATAAAATCTACTCATATTCATAGAAATTAATAGATAAAAAATGTCCAAAAAAAGAAGGTTATTCAAAAATAAAACCTGTCCGCTAGGAGTGTTTTTATGCAAGACTGAGCAATTCTGTGCAGTGACTGTTCACCTGCCACATGATCCGGTCTGTAACAGAATAAATATGAAATTATTCCTGCATCACCGTTTTGAATTGAGGAAATTAAATCTAGATTTAGTTCTGCTTTGCTTTTGTCTTTACATCAAAATGTTCGACTACATTTGACTTTTTATAAGCAGCCATATGCCTGCTGTGCTTTCGCTCATTCATTGGGAGCTTAATTTTAATTCAGGTTAATATTCCTAGTTTTTACTTTCTGAAAAAGACAAATTATTTTGTTGATAAAAAACAAAAAAATATCTTTCAGATTAGAATTTCACTTTGCCAAAATAATCTAAAACTGTTTTGCTTTTTTTTTACCTTTCAATTAGTAAAAGAATAAGCAACTAGTCATATTTTCAGCTAGCTATGCTACCAAGAAATAAAAAAAATAAAAAAATACCAATTTGGTCAATTTTGGCATAGCTTTTTTTTTTACCCAGCTAATGTAGCATACCTTAGCTTAACTTTTCCACCAGCAATAACACTAATTTAGCAGGTTTGATTTTTTTTTTTTTTTAATCTTTTTAAATCTCCCTTTACTTTTAGAAAAATACTAACCAGGCTAACCTTTAGCATAGCTTTTCTTTAAATTAAAGACTGAGCAAATACAAAGTTACTTTTCCCACCCATAATTCAAATAAAAACCATTTTCACAGTGTATGAACCTGTATTTCTACTAATTAAAGATCAAGTACACATTCCTAATAGAACATGGAGAAAGCTTTCATTTTTAAGGTGGTTTCTTCCTAATAAATTGTAAGCTATGAAGTTGTCATGGGGTTAGAACAAAGAATTAAGATGTCAGGTAGTTTTTATTCATTTATTTTCTCCCTATAAAGAAACTCAAATGCCTTATTTGTTTGTTTGGGATTAATTGCTATTTTAAACACTAACTAAAACTACTTTGTGCACAAAGTTAAACTAAATGGAAATGAAAGATAATCCTCATTTCATGCTTTTTATACATTTTGTCAGCTTTTTCTACTCGCAGTTATTACAGGCTTAATTCCTACCTTGTTCTAATGTCTTTATCTTTCTGCAGATCTTTGGGATGATCTTCAGTATGATGCTTTGCTGTGCCATCAAGAGGTCCAGGGATTTTGTGTAAACAGGACATAATGTATACTGTTTTATCAGACGTCCTTTTTTTGTTTTGTTTTTTGTAACCTGCTGCTTTAGAGTTGAAGCTTTTTTTAATGCTAGACGTCGGTCGTTCTTTAGTTTGGATTCATACAGGATGGTCCAATAGACCTGTGAGAGTATGAAGCTTCTGCACTGATGTGTTTTGAACTCCCCTCCGTTTGGTTTGCAGGCAAATTATTTTTATACATAAAAGACAAAACTGAACAATATATCTTTGTTTTTTCTGTTTACTAAAATCAAATAGAAAATTTTTGTTTTTCAAGGAGACAAAGGGAATGTTTAGAACGTTGCTTCCCTCTAGTGGACATGTCTGTCAGTTGTTGTTTTTTTAATGTTAATATCCTGTTTTTTTGTTTACAAAATGCACTAAAAGTAACTGTGCTAAAGCCTCTTTATTAGCCAATTATTAAATGCTTTGTTATGACCTGGTAATTTTTTTTAAAATCAAGAACTGTGGAATTTTATGCAGATATTATGAGCAATGCAGTTCATGTGTTTAAGATGTCAAGGTTGGATCTAATAAACATCGATTTGTGTTACACAAAAGCAAATTTCCAATGTTTTTTTTTTTCTAGTTTTGCTAAAGACAAACATTTATGCACCATATTGCATTTGTAGTTTTCAATTTGTTTTATGTAATACCAGTTTACATTTTAAACAAGTGTGGCTGTATTTTATTTTTCCTTTCGAAAACATGCTACAACATAATTTCAGTCATGGATTGCCCCCATTCTGGTTTAATTGTATGTAGTTCCTTCCTGCTGCAATATTCGCTCTTTCCCATCTGATATTCTATGTCATGCATTCATAATTTCCCTCAACCTACCGTCTGTGATTGTGCTTAAGGTTACAATGAATGCAGAAAGCTGACTTTGCACTAAAGTTTTAAATGGATTTGATGTATTTTTGAATTTAATGTGCTAAAAACTGCACCGTTCAGGTTTAAGAAATCCCCGCATGGTTAAATTTGTATATTAATGAAGGCTAACAAAAGTTTTGCAACTGCTATTTTTTTTTATTTATGCAAATAAATTTAGCACCTAGTATGAACTTAAGCTTTGCATATTTTATATTTTCGATTGGCTCTGACCAGTGAATTTAAAGCTGATTTTGTTGCAAAGAAGAAAAATCTTCTGTACTCACAAGGTTGAATAAAATGTGATGCTCCATTGAATACAAGCATTTTGTACCCAGAAACAAATGTCAACAGTTAAATCATGTTGACTTTTAATACACAAAATCCTTTTAAAAAAAAAAAAACACAAATACAAGAGTTTAAACATTTTTATTACAAAATCCACCTGATTAAAGCTAAAAATGATGACCCAGCGCAACCAAAGATGGTTTCAAACAGTAGATATCTGACACTCTAGAATCCACATAAGTTAAATCCACCAAATGTCCCCACGTCGACTGTTTAACAGGTTTGTGTGTTTCAGTCATCCCAGGCAAAGTCATACGGCTGGAAATCGTCTCTCAGCCGTTTGCAGCCGTCGTCCTCCTCTTCTCGGCTCTGTTTACACTCCTTCCAGTCGGCTCGAGTTGGGATGTTCAGCAACGCCTCACTGGCTAATACCTCCCTGTGGACAGATGGTCATTTTCATCAATAATGTCAAACAGCAAATCCTTTTTTGTTGTGCTTGAATAATCACATTTTCCCCATGTATATAAATGAGACTTTGGAAGAAGTTTAAACAGTAACGTCTTTGCCAACTGTCTTGTCTTTGCCAAAGCTTTGCATTAATAATCAGAATAAGTTAAACTACAGAGGCATTTTTCTATATAAAAAAAAAAGTTTTCAAAATTAAACAGCTTCCTGTTTATTAAAACAGGATAAAACTGATCAGTTCCCTGAAGTCTAACTGGTGATTAGTGAATACGTTTTAATTCCCCACCTTCCAAACTGCAGAGGAAAGTTTTTCTGGATCCGGTAGTAGAGTTTCTCCCCAGAGTCCAGCTCAACGTAGAAGTAAGGAGTTCCTGGAGGAGCGATCTGAAAGTCGACAAAGAAAAAATGAATTATTCAGCTCATTTGCCCCATTTCTTCTGGGTTTAGGCTTGAATTTCTGTTGCTTTAACCTGTTTGAGGTCCGTGTGTTGAGGAATCTCCATCAGCTCCATGTTTTGCTCCTGAGCCTGGACCATAAACGCCTCCTTGATGTCCTCAGTGGTGCAGCGGTTGAGTGGAACGGGAACGACCTGGAAATAAAAAGGTGAAGCACAAACATACGCAGGTGGAATTAAAATATCCAAAGAGGTTTCCGATTTTAATTTAGTGCCGCTAAAGTATGATCTCATAATTTATCTAATCTTATTGAAGAGCCTTAAAGGATTCAATTTCAGAAAGTAATTTAAATTATTAAATCAAATCCCGGATGTGCAAAACATTTATTTATTGGTAAAGATGTACGTTTTCTGATACAAAAAATGTGCAACTTTAAATAAATTAGACTTATGTCTTTTTTTGTTTGATATTTTTTTATTTTCAGCTCTAAAACCAAAAGCTGATTTTCTGAAATGCAATATTTTTACGCCTCCAGATGTTGCTGCTTTACCTGCAGCTGCAGATGTTGACTCCTGTAGTTCCTCTCAAACACCACGCAGCGTTCTCCTTTGCTCTTGTAGAAGGCCTTCAGCGCCGTCTTGTACTTCTCCATCTCCTCCACCACCTCGGAGCTCAGCTCCACCACAGACTGGTAGTGGCCGATGGGCAGGATGAGCACGTGGCGCGGGGTCAGAGGGCCTTTAGCCAGAGCCACGTAACACTGCAGAACACAGACGCAGCTTTATGTCCTGCTGTGCTTTTACAGGCTTCGACAAACAAAATGTGAAAAGGCTGAAAATGTGAGTAGATCAAATGCTTCTGCTGGTTTTCTCCCTGGAATTCAAGATGTTAATGTTCCCATTTTCAAATTAACTTACGTGTGTTCCTATGCTGACGACCAGATGTTTCTCCACTTGAGGACTGGCCAGACAAAACCAGCAGGGACCAGTTGGCTGCGCTGCACATGGGAAGAAAAAGGTTATGTTTCTAAATCCCATTTCAAGGCTTTGATGATTAACAATCAGATGTGGAAGGAAAACCAAAAACTGGACTCAAGTAAAGGCAACATTTTTACTGTAGTCAAAAGTATTCAATAAAAAGGCAACTCAGGTACTGAGTAACTTCTAATAATATCTGAAAAACTGAGTAAAATGATGCAATGCGATGAACAGAAGAGTAACGTTTTGTCCAAATTCTGGTATTTTAAATATTATATTAAAACAGATGATTTAGGCAGAAAAAAGTTTTTCCAAACTGGTTTTCTTTTAAACATAAATCTTTTCGAACCAATCCTCACAGTAGGTGATGTTTACGTGCTAGAAAAATGCAAAGTTTCTCTAGAGACGGTATTTACTCAACCTCCTAATGTCCCCGTAGGTTCTTCAGATATCAAATAAGCTCTTTTACAATGAGAGGCCTCATTTAGACAGAAATATTAACTTTGTCTGGAGCACTTTTGTTTAAAGGTGTCGAGTTACTCGTGGTGGAACGTTTCCCTCAACTAAAAAGGATTTTAATAAGATACTCAAAACTATTCCTAAAATTAAATTTTTGTCAAAAATGACTAAAAGTTAAATTTGCAACATGTTGTTAATATTTTAGATTATAATCATTAATCGTTTAAATTGGGACTTGTGTACAGTTTTTTTTAATGTGTGATTTTTTTTTTTTTTTTATCATGTAAATAGAGGAAGAAAACACAATGTCAGCTTTAAATATCATCACCACTTAAAAACGTTTCCCCATCAGTCAGGTTCCAGCTTTCTAATGCAGCTTTGCTGGGTGAAACCTTGTCCATCAAGTTTTTTGTTTGTTTTTTTTTAACTCTTCACACCATATTCATTTCCTGCAGGATTCTGATCTAATGCCTTAATATAGAGAATTTCCTTTTCCCCTCAACTTGATCTGAAAACAGCTTTTAATTCTATACATTTTTTGAGGTGCATTTTTTAAGCCTTAATGTCTAATTTTTGGGGATTTTTTTTTGCAGCGAAGTAACAATAATACTTTTAAATGTTTTTAATGTGTTGATTCACTCAGTATCAAACTTCTGAATGATATACTGTGGTTTAGACTCACGGTGACGGCGCGGTTGATGACGCCCGTCTCGTCCTCGACCTCGTCCGTCTCCGTCCCAGGGCCTCTTCCTGCCGCGAGGGCCCCCGCCCTGCTTCGAGCTCAGGTCAAAGAAGAACTGATTGGCCGGCTCCTGGACAAAAAACAAGAAAGGTGACGGAAGCAGCTCAGAAATCCATTTTTACCCTAAAGAGGAGAAAAATTACCCTTTTCTGAGCTAAAGAATAAATCTGTAAAAGGTTTTCCTTTTTCCAGTTTAACAGGATGGAAGCAAAAGCAGCGTTTTGCGCTGAGAAAAGCAGAGTAACTTCTGGATTCAAATCAGAAGTGGTCCAACTAGATCAAAATAGATTTTAGTCTAATTTCTGCTTAAAAAAGAAAAAATGGGAAAAACTGTGTAAATTTAAAAAAAGTTTAACAAACACCATGAAAAGTCTCTTGGCTGCATAAAATGACCGACCTAAAGATGCATTAAAACCCTCTTTAATATCTGTGATGTTTCCTGTCGTTTCTTTTTTTCCGTCACCTCTTCCTCTGCCGTGCTGAACGCAGGTTTTTTTGACTCTGTCTTGTCTTTCGCTGAGCGTCTGTAGGGATTTTCTGTTGCATCCTGCGGCTGCTTCACCAGTTCCGTTGGATCCATGTTCTTCATGGGGACGATATTGAAGGCGTACAAATACTGCAGACGCAACAAGTTCATTAGAGAAAAATATATATTTAGTTATAAATGGGTATAAACGTCGTACTCTGTAGATATTCTGGGTATATTTGTATCTCTAATGGCTGAAAGCTGCAAGTTAAGAAGCAGCTTTTTATTTTATTCACCTTCTTCTTGGCGGGGTTGTTGACGGCTGCCAGGGCGATGAAGCGGCTGACATGTTGAGCGTTTTCCTGCAGAACCACATGATTCCTGAGGGGGAAAAAAGAGGCCGGCCTCAGAACCTTGTGTGAAACACGTTAATATATAAAAATAAAGCCCTCCTTTGTGGATATTTTACCTGTATGGGAGCCTTTCATAATGAGCGCCCTCTAGTGCAGCAAAGTGATACCGCGGTTTCAGTTTGTCAGCGAGGCTGGCGATGGAGCCGCTTCCACAAGACTTTGTGTTCAATTCCTGTCGCACAGATACAAGAAATTCTTTTGGAGACTGAAATACTTTGAAGCATCGGTTACCAGGATACGCAGAGACGTTTGGGTTACCGGGTTGTTCCCATAGTGCCACACCCCACGCGGCCACTGAGACGTCAGCAGGATGTCAACGCCCCTGAACTTGGAGCTGCTGGTCAGCGACGTGACGAGCGCCGACAGATCTTTGGAGGTGAAGCAGTGGGCCGGGGCCGGTTCCTGGAGGGCCTCCTGGCCGCTGACGTAGGCGAGCTGCAGTCCTGACGCGCCAGTAAACACACCACGGCGACCTGAAACGCAGCACGGTGTCTGACAGGTTCTGTTTTCACATCCCTGATGATCAGAGTTACTCAGATCGAGGAGAAAAGTTGATCAATTGTAACTTTTTGCGGACATTTACACTGATATGTCAAAAAATCTGAACTAAAACTGGCTCAATATGTTTGGTTTATAGATAAAATGATGATTTAATTCAGTTTTTCATAGAATGGTGTTCACTATATACATTGAAAAACTATTAAACTACAGAATTACAAACAAAATAATGACGGTTTCATCAAATTCTATCTAAAGTAAAAAAACAAACAGGTGAATTAAGATTTTTTTTTCTTGCGGCAAAACTATGTTTTTAATATTTAAGCGTTGATCAAATTTAAAAGGTCTGTGAATTAACAGAAATAAGTTCAAGTCATTCACTAAATTACGTTACGTTGATTTGGTCTGTTTTAGCTGCAGATGGGGATGAAAATAATCTATTATAGGATCGAATTTTTTTTTTTATTTCTATTATTTTACCCAGTGTTTTATCAGCAGTCCTTGCCCTCTATGTGTCCCAAATTATAAAAAATGAAGCTATTTTTCTGAGAGAATCAAACATTTTATTGGTTAATTTCTGCAGGCTGGTTTATCTTTTCCATCTCAGCTCATGTTGTGCAAATGTATCCCAGAATAAATACATCTATTTTTAAATTTTCTAACAGGATTTATTATTTCAAATATATTTTTAATGCATGTTGTACTTGCATCAGTCTCAGTCCTCAATATGAATCATCTCCAGATAACAAAAACATTTTGATTATGTTTTATTGGATTTATTATGAGACCGGAAATGTTTTGCATACATGAATTATTTTGCGCGACTCCAGAATATCTTTTCTTATTTTAATGAAAGTGCAGGTCTGATCCTTGCAGTCTTACCTAAATATGTAATGTTTTCAGCCAGTTCAGAGCCATCAGAATTAGGGAAGTTCTTCACCGTCTCCTGGCTCGCTGCTCCCAGTATATAAGTGTGGATCGGAGCTGGAAAAAGCCAACTAGAGTTTAATAATTCACTGAATGAACTCAAAAGCATCCAGAAAGGTTCCAATCATCATGAAGGTCTTTTGAAGAACCGTACAGTAAAACCAAACCAGTTTAACTGTATTAAACATAATAATTTATCCTTGTCATAAGAGACCTCTGATAAACCAAAGATTAAAAAGAAATAAACCACTGAATGTTTTAACGTACAAAAGCACCAGTCTGGGTAAGCCTCTTCAACAGTTATACCATTGAGCAAAGCTTTAAAATACAAAAATGAGGGAATTATGAGACAGGGATGATTGAGAACGGAAACATCCCAACAACCAGATAATCCCAAAGTCTGATCAAATGATTCATTTTCTGATAAAAGAAACAAGAAACAAAACACAGAAAGTTGATACCACAGCCGATCCACAATGAAACGTGGAAGTGGCTGCATCCTGATCCGACTTCATTGTATTTCAGTCCAAACTTAATTTTGTCATATTAATGTGTTTTTTTCTTTAAGGTTTGAATCTCTTGTTTCCAAGTCAGATTATTTAAAGGATCTATCAGCATGAACCACATATATGGAAAAGTGTTTTGTATTGAAAGTTTGTATTGTATCAATGAATAGAAAACATCACATAGATGTCTGTCACTCACAGTTTTATTTTTCTAGACTGATGTGACAGTTGTGATGCATTTACCTTAAAAACCCTCTGTTCATTTTTAGAATATCTAAAATTAAGAATCAAATGTCCACTTTGGAATCCTTCCACTAGTTTTCAGCATCATACCACATAGAAAGCTTCCTAAGAGCGACCAGTTATTTTCTCAAACCTGAAACAAAAACAAATGATGAAAATAAAAATTGACAAATAACAGTAAAGAGTGGAGCTAAACCTGAACTGAAAGGTTCAGTTTAACGGGGAGAACATTGATCAAACCTGATTGTTGCAGCTTTTCCCACTTTAAACTGTTTTTTAGGGTATTTTTCATTCATAATTCAACCTGCTCTCATTTATAAGGTAATAGATGTTTATGCGCACTTCTACGTACAGAATGAACCAATGTATCGCTGTTAATGCTTTTATAGCCTCCTAAAAATCCTTTCTGTACATGTCTATGATGGAGATACTGGTGTTTCCTCCCCACCTTTCTTAGCTCCAGTTTTGTACTGCTGCCACTCAGCTTCAGCTTCAGCTTCAGGTGTTGATCCAAAGAACTCACCAACACAGAGCAGCAGCTGCAAGGAAACATGACCGTGTTTAATGATGCTGACAGGAGTTGTGGGAGGAGAAACGGTGGATAAGATCGGACTCACATCAAACTGTCCCGTTTTCTTCTGGATAGCCTGAACTCTGTTGAACAGAGATCCAAGTCTGCCTTCAACATCCCCGCACACCAAGCTGTGAACAAAAACACACAAATCCTGACTGATTTATCTAAACATTAAAGAACAGGCTGCTCAACAAAACGTCCACGAGTGGCATTTAATCAAATAAACCACCTCGATAGTTTAACTCACACTCTCACAGGTTGTTCTCCCATTTTCTGCTTCAAACTGGCTCCAGATACCGTTTGGATTCCAGCAGTTCCAACACATCGTCCGTTCCCCAAAAAGTCCGAGTGAAACAAACCCGGAACTAACTTTGGCAATCGGCTACACATAATTCACGGACAGAAATTCTTAATTATTTAATAATTTAAATAAAGAGGATAATATGCAAGTATCTAGAAACATTAACGCGTTTATTTGAATTGATTTTACAAATAAGCATATCTTATAGACAAATTGGTTGCCAGGTTTACCTCTCGTTACCCTCAGAATCAGGAACAGCTTTATTGGCCTAAGATTGTGTAAACAAGGACTTTGTTTCAGCGCTCACAATGTATTAACATTATGTACAAATACACGTACTTTAAATTATATCAAATAAAGTATAGAAAAGACATAATGTACATGTTGGTGTCAACAGATTCAAATTCTTTTTTGAAACATTGGAAGAGAAACAAGAGAAAGGCAGAATGAAGTAAAGCAAAGCAGCAGAGTACCTTAAATTATCGAAATTCACAAAAATGTTCATAATCTATAAATGAACAATGTAGAAGCTGATTCTTCAATGTGCCGTAAAATAAAATGTAATAAACGAATAAACTTGTAGGCTAAGGTTGCGTTTAAACCCATAGGTTGTCACCAACAGAATCCATTATTTTTATAGTTTCTTTTTTTATATATATTTGACAAAACAGTCAATATGTCGCTATGAAGTTTTAAATTATTTACTGATGAGTAAGTCTAAAGAAAGTACCAAAAATATATTTGCCTCCGTTTGCGCATAAGGATCAGACCTGGCAACCCTGTGGGCCTCCTCACGAAGATCCTCCATCCTGGCACTTCATCTTCATCCTGGTACCTCGAAAGTCCCGGACCAAAAACAGGAAGTAAGTAGCCAAATCAAAAGTAAAATTCGCTTTCTCTTTGGTGACCAGAGGCTACGACATTACCCCAGGAGTAAAACCAACGCATAATAAACTCCCAGAAGTCTGAAATGGAGCTAAAACCGCACAAGAATCACACGCTAGAGCTTGTCGACAAACATGGCGCCGCAGATTTTTATGTCGTCTTTCTTTTAGCTCGTTGCTATCTGTTAGCTTTGACTCAGAGCAGCTGTTAAATGGGATATTTAATTTATTGTGGAATCATTTTTAATAGATTGAACTAAAATGGTTTCTCCTCATCGATATTATAAAACTCGAGTGTACACTCGTTTATGCATGAATGTGGGTTTTCATCCCCCCGGGGCCGCTTTCCAAACTCTACCAAGAAAACAGCTTTTATTAATTCTCCCTGTTTTAGAAGCAAAGGTAACATGATATAGTTTATTTTGTGCATAGAAGCTATTCTGGATGATCAGATTTAGGATTCGGCATTTCTTTTATTCTGTAATATTAATTGGTTATGCCAATTTATATTAAATGAATCCAAACAAATGCCTGTTTACGTAATGTCAAGTTAAAGACAGTAGAGGGCAGTAAAATTCAAAAGGTTCTGTGAATTTATCACTGATTATGATTATTTCCTTTTCATTTACATCTGGAACTTTGGTACACGTACAGAATAAAAAATACAAATATAAAGAAAAAAAATGACATCTGAACAAAAACAAGAATTGTTAATGATATAAAGAACATATAAAATAAGCAACATCAAGTAATTAAAATAAATAATGTAAGCTTAAATTTCTTATTCTGTGTCCAGTAGAAAAAAAATGTTATTGGTGTATTAAAAATGCATAATGAATAGCTTGTCTAAAAATACAGAATTAGTGCTTTTAAAAAGAAAACTATAAATGTTTTACATTTTGAGTAAAGTAAAAAAGAGATTATTTTGATTTTCATTTTTGTTAGATATTTAATAGAACAGATAGACATTTGTCTTGTAGACTTACTTCATAGTAAATGCAGCACATATGACAATGTAAATATTTCTGTAAAAGCCGTCATAGTAATTCTGTGAACTTTTATTTCTAAATGTATTATTTTCTTCCTTACACATAACAAAATTTTTGTCTTTGCTCTTACATAGCAAAATATATCCAGCTGTGCTTTAATATGTATAAACTAGTTTTTTCCAATGACCTTTTTCTACTGCAATAACATCCAGCTGTGTGTCAGTGAAGCAGCTGTTAGGTTGGTGTGTTTTTGTGTCTTCAGCAGGTACAGGATGAGCTCAGCAGAAGAAGAACCAGCAGCTTTAGAAAGCGTAAAATCCGTCACGTTAATGCAGGACAGTGATGGTAGCATCATCCTACACTGTCCTTCAAACGGTGGGTCGACAGAAACACAAAGAACTGATCCTGAGCTTGTTACTGAGGCTCCTGTTAACTCTGTGGATAAACAACCCAGTAATGAATGTTTTTGATAGATTTTAAATCTACCTTCAATTTCATTCTCAAATCATTATTATTAGTTTTTACAGCATTTACACTTAATTTTATTTACTTTTTTTTAAAGATAATTTTAAATCACGTCACACCTGCACCGAGATTTGTAAAAAGCTTTTAGATAAATTCAGATTTGATTAAATCTGGGATCTGCAGAAAGGTCCAATGTTTCATTTGTTTACATTAAATCTGTAGAAAAAACTAAACAACACCTTCCGAAGTAAGAATTTTTGACTCAATTAGACAAAAGGACATTCTTTAGCTGTAAAGATTTTAAGTATTGGGGCAAAAAGCAGAGACACTTATGTGTCTAGTGAAGGAAAAGTGGTGAAAGACACTCCTGTGTTTTTAGTAGCGCAGTAATCTAGTTAAAGGAGTCGAATTAGTTTATAAACATTGAAATGTAAGTGAATTTGAAATTTCTTTTTTTATATACTTTGTTTTAAAAAGTTTAGCGTAGTTTTCAAACAGTTAAAATAAAGAAATACTGATTATCATATTTCATTAAATCTCTCAGTTGTTAAGGACAATAAGGATCCTAAAACACTTAAAGCAGCAAGAAACTTTTTAAATGAGAAAATCTTCATTCCTTTAAAACTAAAAATGTTAAACAGTCTTCAGATGTGTTTGTTTTATGCTGTTTAAAGAATTAATAGACATTCTTCTATTAATCTATTGTTTTTACTCATTTGGATGCATCTCATTAGAAGACCTTGATGAAAACAGCAAAATGTAAACAAACTTGCTAAATTTCTCCCAAAAGTTTTTCATCCTCTTTTTAGGAGGTTCTTGGCACAATGGAAACACAGCTAATGAAGTAAATCCTGCTTAACAAGGTCCCTTTTTCCAGAGAAACAGGCCCACAGCATCACAGAGCCTTCGCTGTACTTTCAGTAAAGAATCCCTCCGAACTTTTTGGGTGCATTCAGACGGAGCACAGAGGTAGAAACAATGAATGCTCTGAAGAGATTTTTAGGTAGCTTAAAAAAAGCTGTTTTAATTTGTTCCCAGAAGGACTTTTCATCCATCTTTCTTGCTTAATAGTTGACCTCTGGATGACCTAAAAATAATCTGTAATATCTAAAAAAAAGTAGCTCAGATAATCTTTATTTTATTTTCATTTTTACTGCACAAGCCTGCACTAATGAACCACCAACCATTCAGTCTATTTGCTGAGGGTTTTTTTTTTTACATTGATGGGCTGTTAGTTTCACGCAGCTAAAGCTTTTCCGGTTCCATGTCTGAGGTGTAAAGACTGGATCTGAAATTCAGAGCTCTGAACTCTCTGCGGAGCTCAAGGAAATCACAGCAAACAGCATGTTTGGTGTGATTGCACCATCAGGGAAATCTGATTTAAAGGTCCATGGTGACATTATGCCGCTACAAAAAGGATCAAAGACCATTTGATCCTGATAAATGAAGGTTATAAACACCCATCCTGATAGGTTTAGATGGTTCTTCTTGAGCCTAAACAGAATTCTAGCAATAATTC
Organism: Jordanella pulchra; assembly: GCA_034780135.1. NCBI lineage: Eukaryota > Metazoa > Chordata > Actinopteri > Cyprinodontiformes > Cyprinodontidae > Jordanella > Jordanella pulchra. The sequence continues at coordinate 13,074 of JAUZNJ010034635.1, read as the reverse complement.
ATTAACCCTCAGTCATTAAGCAGGACAGGGACAGATATCCAAGCTGTAGGTGTGTGAACGAAAAATATCAAAAAAGTCACTGTGGGCCTTTAAACAGGAATGATTTCATGTCGTTGGTTTGAGGCTGAACTGTTTCTTTAAAGCAGAAAAAAGCAGAACAGAGGCAATATTCTCTGAATTACTGGCTCTGCTTTAAAACCCCAAAGCTATTTTTCTGTTATTAATGAGAATAAAGATCAGAGATGCGGGATTTAATAAAAAAAACAAAAAATCTGCAGAAAGAAAAGTTAAAGTCAAGCTGTTCCTGGTCTCTGATGTGTTTTGAGATTTTTCCTGTAAGGCTGCAGAGGAAGCATTTATTCTAGTGATATATATATATAAGAAGGAGATGCTCAGAACTGAAGCCTGATCACAAAACTGGATGTTTTTTTTCTGCAGACGAAGAGTCGGAGCCGCTTCACAAGAAGATGCGAGTGTCCACTGAGGACGGCCTGGAGGCGCCTCAGTTCTCCGTCGTCAGCAGTGAGATGTTTGTTTTTTCTGACTTGCTTCGTGTTTAACTGTTGGTGCTTCTTTACATCAGAAATGATCGATTCAGGATCATAATTGGATTCTAAATACGAAATATCGGCTCATATTTTCAACTTTTAGGTGATGTGAAGATTTTAAAAAGCCTTTTTTTCTCTGTTAGTGTCTGAGAGCGACGAGAGCTTCGAGGTGACGATGACGGCCACAGCGGAAGGCGATCTCCCTGAGGAGGGGGTCACCGAGATCGAGGTAGATGTGGAGCTTTCTGCTGGCATCACCTAGAAATACACAGCTTAAAATAAAACAAACAAGAAAATAAGAAATGAGCTAAATTTCTCTGCTTTAATGAGAGGAAACATGATAAATAGATGGTTCTGAGTCGGTGAAATGAAACAAGCTTAATTTTAACCCTTTTTTTTCTGTGTAGATTCTGCATGAAGACAGAGAGCAGAAGGCTGAGGTGTCCCCGGTCAGTCAGGCCTGGTTCACCACCAAAGAGGACAAAGACACGCTGGCAAACAAAGGTCCAAACACAGACTCCCAAACCTGCCAAATGGACTCAAATGTGGTTCATAGATTTAAACATTTTAAAAATGAATGTGAAGCTGCTTTCCAGATGAGTAAGAACATCAGAGCTGCTGATGGTTGGGTTGGACATCTTCTTATTCAGATTCAGATTTTAGCTCCATGTGAGCATCAATGAATATCAGTAAAAACACGATTCAAGGCGGCCACTCTTCAATATAGCGATTAAAACAAACTCTTTTACATAACTTCTGTCCTAAAGAAACCGTTTTAAAAATGTTTTTTTTTCGAAGCAGTGCTTATGATGCAGTGATTACAGCAATATGCAGCCAGAGACATAAACGACCTGAAAAAATAAAGAGAAGCTTAAAATCATCATAAATAACTGAAGCTGTTGTGATAAAACTTTAGCGTAGCTTTTAATCCGATATAGACTTTAGGCTAATAAACCTGCAGCTCCTAAGGTTATTTTTGTTTTTTGATTAAAAAAAACTTTATACTTAAAATATGTGAAAGCTGAAAAATTGAGCATATTTTAGTTCCTTGATTCTCTCAGACTGGATGGACCAGATTGATTTTATTTGATTAGGATGCTTTTGGTTTTCTTTTCCAGTTTTAGGTTGTAATTTATAAATCATTTTTATTTTGAATCGAAAAGAAATGCAGTTAAACGATTTCAAATTAAACCATTTGGCCTTTTTTTGGTTGAAGTATCAACAAAAAAGATGGATTTAATTAAAGGTTTCTCTTCTGTTTAACACACAGGATGCTGTTTGTTTATCCTGTGTTGCTCCTCAGGTCACAGATGGAAGCAGGGAATGTGGTCAAAGGAGGAGATCAACATCCTGATCGACAACATCGACCGATACATGAAGGTATGTCTCTCGCAGCGCCGCTCGTTCCTGGGTTTCCTGCTCGTCAACATGTCAGCATCATCTCTGTTGTGTTGATTCAGCACCGCGGCATCCAGGATCCAGCGGAGATCATTTTTGAGATGTCTAAGGAGGAGAGGAAGGATTTCTACCGCTCTGTGGCGCTGGGCTTGAACCGGCCGCTCTTCGCTGTCTACAGGAGAGTTTTACGGATGTATGACGACAGAAATCATGTCGGCAAGTGAGTTCAGGACGAAACGGCAGAGGTCAGCCTGAGGCTGTTAGCAGTTCAGGAGTCTGAGTGCTAACTGCTGCTTTCCCTTCATCTTTAAGGTACACTGCAGAGGAGATAGAGAAGCTGAAAGCGTGAGTGAAACCTGTCAGTCGGTGCAGAGGGAACCAAACCCTTCCTCTCAGTTTTACCTGTTTGCTTCCAGGTTGAGGGAAAAACACGGGAACGACTGGGCGACCATCGGAGCCGCTCTGGGTCGCAGCGCTTCTTCCGTCAAAGACCGCTGCCGTCTGATGAAGGACACGTGCAACACAGGTGCAGCTCAGGAACGACACGAATCCTTCAGTTTGATCTGCGAGCTAAAGCTCACCATGCAACCCAGGTAAATGGAGCGAGGAGGAGGAGAGGCGCCTGGCCGAGGTCGTCTACGAGATGGCAGGCGTGTCGCCAGGGTCAGCAGTGACGGCCGGCGTCTCCTGGGCGACGGTCGCAGAACGAGTCCGCACGCGCTCGGAGAAGCAGTGTCGATCCAAGTGGCTGAACTACCTGAACTGGAAGCACAGCGGGGGGGCCGACTGGACCAAGGAGGATGACCTGAACCTCCTGCACAGGTTGGAGCCGCGTTCATCGGCAGACGGGGAGCAGTTCAAAGCTCGATGAGTGAAAAATAAGGGCTGGTTTTCCACAGGATCTCCATGGTGAAGGTGGAAGACGAGAACGACATCAAGTGGGAGGATCTGGCGTGGGGGTGGAGCAGCGTGCGGTCGCCTCAGTGGCTCCGGTCCAAGTGGTGGAGCATCAAAAGACAAGTCGCCAACCACAAGGACATCCCCTTCAGCAGTAAGCAGACATCGTCTCAGTGTGGCTTCGATTTAGCGTTTTAAACATGGAGTCATGTGACTGATGTCGCTGTGTTTGTAACAGTCCTCCTGAAGGGCCTCGAGGAGCTGATGACATCATCGCATGCAGGATCTCTACCAGGGAGTCCCTCCTCTTCCTCGCTCCAGATCCGACTGGCCCGATTGGACGAGAGCAGCAGCCCGGCCCCTGGCTCGTTGGCGGCGCTGCAGATTCCCGTCCAGATCCCGCTGCAGATCACTCACCTGTGTGAGGCTCCGCCCTCCATCGAGCAGCGAGCAAACGTTCTGGTTCTCTCCTCACCTTCTGACCTTCTGTCTGTTTGCAGCAGCTTCAGATTCGTCTGCAGACGGAGACACCGTCACTCTAAACCCTGGAGCGCTGCAGACCTTCGAGATCCTGCCGGTGAGTCTGACTCAGAACATGAACCTCGATAAGTTTCAGTTAATAATCATCAGACGGTGAATATTACCAGAGCTACATTATAAATGTCTGGTTTTTACTTTATGAAATATAATATTCATTAATTTCTACTATCTGGAACATTTCATTAAAATGTCTTCAGTATTTTTCAGCGTCTTTAATTAGATCCTATTATCTGCTGTTTTTTTTTTTTTTTTTTTTTTACATTTTTTCACTATTTTTTTCCAGTTCCAGTAATAATATTTAATTTGAGTTGTTGCACTACGTTGCAGATTGTTACTTTATAAATGATGAACTGGTTGTTTTCCAGTCCTTCCACCTGCAGCCCACAGGCTCCCCAGGAACCTACTACCTCCAGACCACGTCCAACCAGAGCCTCCCCCTCAGCTTATCCAATAACAGCACTGTAACCCTGACGACAAGCTCCTCCCCCTCCCCACAGGAGCACATCATCCTTCACAGTCTGACGGTCAGTTCCCTGCCCCCGACGCCTCTCTGTCCTCCTCTTTGTTTTCATACTTCATTGTTTTTATCCCCCCCCACAGACCGACGGCCTCTGCTCTGGAGACGGCGTCATCATCCAGACCGTCTCCACTGACTCCGCCCCCTCAGAACCGCAGCTGGTGGTGGAGTCGGAGGGGCAGAGCCAGGACCAGCACCTCAATGTGGCAGCTCTCCTGGAGGACTCGGAGGCGGTCGTCACGACAACGGCTGAGTCAGTGACAGAGGTTTATACAGAGAAGGTATGTAGAAGCGTATCGTTGATTCTGGATCACGTTAACTCTTTGGACCTAATGATGGTTCGGGTTCTTCCAGCTGAGCACGACGCTAACTTTAGCATAGCTAGCTCTATATTAGTATAATCCAGTCAGAACTGGAGGACTTTGCTGTGTTTGTTTGATTAGTTTGGATCATTCAGTACTGATCCCTGAGTCCAGCAGCCTGGACAGAGATAACTTCTGATTTCAGCGTTTTTCTGGCCTAAATAAGGAAAATAAAATAAAGGACGTGGGGTTATGTAGGGACTTCAGTCCTGAGCCCATTGTCCTACATTCTGTTCTTTCTTTGGTTCCTCCTTTGCTTCCTTCCAGTGTCTCCTACATTCTTTACTCCTCGATCCTTATTTCTTTAAACCATCATGTTTCTTCCTTTTCTTTTCTCCTCATTCTCTTACATTCAGTTCTTTATGTTAAACCATCTCCTTTTCCTCTTTCTTCATTCCCTTTGTCCACCTTTATGTCCTCCTTCCTTTGTTGTTTCCTGCTTTCCTTCCTTGTGGCCTACCTTCCTTACTGTTAGAGTATCAAGGTGGCTGATGAGGTCATAACCGCACTTTTCTGAAATTCTTTTCTGTTTCTGATTGAATCATCAGAGAATCTAATCTTTTCAATCAGAAATTGTTGAAAAGAATCACTGCTATGATTTTTTTTTTAATGAAATTCCTGAAACAAATGAACTTATGTTTTTTTTTTTTTTTTTTAATACCCAGGGTCCAGTGGTGGATTCTGGGATACCGTCTGACAGCGAGGTGCTCATCGCGTCTCCTCCCAACATCAGCACCACCCTGACAGGTAACTGACTCACCCATCCCTCTGACACAGCCCCCCCCCACCTCTGGTGATGAACTGCACTGTTTTCAGATCCCATCTTGGAGAACCAGGAAGGTTCCGACTGAACTGGAAGAACCAGAGAACGACCCAGTTTCCCTTCCTGTCCTAAAGAGTTTAACTCAGAGTCTCTGGCGTCTCCTCTGTGTTGAAGCAGGACTTTTGAGACAGATCTGGACTTTTTAACCGAAGCCTTGAAGCTTCATGGGGAATCCCTGCTTGAAATGTGAACGAAGCTTCGACCCGAAAAGCTGCAGCGGATGAACTTTGGGACGAAATGTTATCCTGACTTTACATGCATCCTCTGAGGATAAAATCATGATTTAAAACAAAAAAAAAAATCGATTGATCGTGATGATGGGGAAAAAAAACTATTTAAACTTTTATTTTAAACGTCAACATTTTAAGGAATCGTAGAATTGAAGTTATTTTGATAAATTTTTGTTATCATATGATTTGTAAAAACTGGAATTACTTTTATAAAGCAGTGTTACAGACCTTAGACTCAGATCAATACAAGAGGCAGAGAGGTGATGTAACGGTTTATTCCTGAAAACGTGGCACAAAGTCGTTTGGTGTTTCTTTCATGACTTCTGTGAACAGAACCGACAGACAGACGGTTCTGTCCAGAACTACAGTTGGTGTTTGAACATTAAAGGACGTCATCAGTGAAGATTTTGGCATTTTATTCGATTCCTTAACCGGCATCTTTTTCAAGACGGTCCTGTCCGGTTGGAAGCAGCTCCTCTGTCTCCCCACAGGATGATGCTGCCACTGCCCATCCCAGAGGTGGGATGGATCCAAACAGAGATCCAGTTACACACAGAAGCCAACTGGTTGTTTTGGTTTTTTAAGTGCATCAGAGTAAAGGTTACTGAATCCATCAGCAGGATGGAAAATTCCATTTTTTTTATTTTTGTGAAACTCTTTTCTTCATCGTTCTACTTTAAGTAAAATTGATTACAGGTTTTAATTAGGATGTGAAGAAATATATTTAAAAAAACCTTTTAAAGCCAACTTTTATCTGTTTGTCTCTGAGCCAACTAACACCCAGCTCTATTAAAACGGTTTGGATGGTTAAAGCTACGGGTCCACCACAGGTTCAAACCCAGCAGAATTAATGGGGTAAATTCGTTTTAATGGCAGAGTCCTGTGGGAAATGGTTCTCATTGGTGTTTGACATCAAGTTCTGGCATCTAACAACAATCTAAACTGAAAAGAAAAACAAAACCCAAAGCTACAAGCCATCAGACCCGGTATGCTAACGTACTGTTGGTTTGGTCCGAACTAAAGTACAGTAATGATGTATCAGCAGCATTTCTTCAGTTTTGCTCCATTTTAACAGAAAAATCCCGTCTGTTAAAACCATTTAACTAAAAGAAGCTTTGAGATTTAGCTCACCATGAGATTTCCTGACCATAGAGCCTCCCCTGAACGCACCACTAGCTGTAAAATCCAAAGGAAACCATCTAGTTTGTCATTTATATCCAACTGTAGATTTAAGATTTGGTTTGAATCATCCTGAAGTGAAGGCAGCTGATCACGACTGATGTTTCCAAACCAACAAAGCTGCTGGTTCAGAAACAAACGCCTCTTTGTAGCGCAGAAAGAAGAACATCAGCTGCCCTTCCTCCAAATCTGGCTTTAAATTTCCTGCACTGAAAAACCAAATCACTGTTAAATCTTCATCACATTTGTAGACAAAAATAATCGACCCAATTCATCATTCAGCTTCTTTTATATGAGTTGGACTCTGGCGCCCCCTGGTGGAGGCTTATCTTAGTTGAGATCCTTGATTTTCCTGCTTTAGAGGAGATTAGGTTCTCCTCCTCCCTGAGTGGTGATAATCCAGCCTGAATGAGTCGTCCGGCCTTCAGATGAGTCAGCCCAGATAAAACGGAGACAATCCCAGAAACATGGATGTATCAGGATGAAACAGCAGATTTCTTCCTCCTGGATCCTCACCGGAGCGTCGGGATGGTTTTAGTTTATTTGCATGTAAACAAGCCTGCTTTGTCCATCAGGCTGATTTATGGCCTCTTTCAGAACATTGTGATTTCCACACTCGAACGTAGTGTGTTGACATAAATCCCAGAAAGCCTCTCGATGTAAATGAGTCTCTTTCTGGTCCTGTGTCGGTCCACTTGTCCACGCCGGACCGCCATCTGTGAGTCAAAGCCGTGCTGTTCCCCTTCTCCTCTACCTGACATCGAAGAAGTAAAGGTTGGCACATAGACATAGCAGCATGATGGTGGCCAGCATGTAGTAGATCAATTTCCTGAATTTGGGCTCCAGGTCGCCCTGTCGGTACCAGAAGATCTGCAAGTGGAGGAACAGGAAATGATTTCTACATAATTAAAACTTTGCATTTCAGGTTAAACATTTTGGCTTTTTGTTGCATTCTGGACATTTAAATGAATTTACACTTAAACAGTCGTATTATATTTAAAAACAACACAAAAATACAAACTATTGATCAGAACCTTAAAACATCAAATCTGGCTGCATACATCCCAACAACTAGAAGGATCCTTTACCAGAACGATGGTCGAGCCGCACGCCAGCAGGATGCACGCCGCGAAGAAGATGTTGAGCGGCCGCGGAGGCAACGAGGGGAACACAAACGAGCCGATCACCGTTACCTAGGAAACGGGCAGATAATCGTTTAGTCGGAAGGAATCCCTGCAGTCTCAGTCCGATCATTTAAATTTATTTACAGGAGTTTTCAGAGTCCAGAGTTTGGTAGGAAGCTGTGATTGTCTGTCAGTCATTTATTAATTATTCAGAGCTTTGCAATAAAACTTAATGTTGATTCTAAATTCATGTATTAGGTTGGAAAAATGAGCAGATAGAGATTTTTTTTTTAATATTCATTCATTCTAAAGTCAATAATAGCCTCTACACACAGCAGGGCGCTCTGGCTTTAATGAAGCACGGCAGCGGCTCAGTCATGGACACCTGGGAGAAAATGTTTTGTCGGCTGGAAGGAAACCGAAGCTTGAACTCACCAGAACAACCACAGACGTGAAGCCTCCTACGACCATGTTGACGATCCGATCCTGCAACAGAAAGTTCAGCAGAAATCAGCTCCTCTTCTTCCCTCTGAGAAAAAATCCAGCTAAAGAGAATCTCTGGAATGTTTGCATCCAAATACAGAAATCTTTTTCTCTGACAAGCATCCATCCTGCGTCTTCGTACCCGAGCAGACGTCTCTCCAAACAGAGGTCTGTTATCAAGGCCGCTGGTGCCGTACGTCCTGGTGGAGAACTCGTCCATGGCGGCGGACTCTCGATGGCCACCAGCCAATCCCGTCTCAGCAGCGCCGCCTCCTGGAGATGTTGGGCCACTTGTGTGTTCTCATTTCCAGCCCTCAGCTGCTGCAAAGCCTTGGCGAATCTGTCAGTGTGAACGAACAGGTGGAGACATGATGGAGGCCGATCAGGTAGGAGGCTCACCGCACCTGAGAGATGGAAACAGATGTTTTTTTACCACGGTTCAGACCTCAGAGTTAAAGCAAAACAAAGATCACAGTCCGGTACTGGACAGAAGATTGAACAGTTTGGGAATCTGTTGCAGGGTTCTTGAACCTTTTTCATGCTAAAACAAAACATATTGAAGTTTAAATTCATTTCTGTAGTGAATAAGAGAAACATGAAAACATTTTTATTATTAGTCAATGTATGTACGCTTTAAAGCCGAGTGTTTGAATGGGCTTGAAGGGAATATGTTCAACAAAATTAGAAAAGAATGCATTTTTTAGAGCTCAACATGAAATTAACAAAAATGTTTCCCAAATAAAGGCTAATAAAAACTGAAATTTAAATATAAAAGAAAAAATTATTTCAACTTGGAGAGAAACATTTAAGCATCTTCATCTCATTTGATGCGTGTTTAAAGTTAGAAAGAAACTAAAAAGCTTTATGAAAATCTTTGATGACTCAGCATTTAACTCTTATCTGCTAAAAACACGAGACGTCTTTGACTTTCCTTTGAATGATAAAAGGAATCAGTTAAAAAAAAGAAATGCTCCAGTACATTTCCACGATTAAAGTTCTTCTGTTTTTAGTAGAATTTGGGTTCTGTTACATCAAAACTGGTGTGAGCAGACAGATTTTTGTCAGATGAAGGATCTTGTTTTCCTTCAGTGGCGCTGGGTTGAAAAGCAAACAGAAAAACAGATTTAACTGAACTTCCTTCTGCTTTGCTTCCTCTTATTGTCAGCAGCGATAAAGCAGGGATGGAAGGGGAAGCTCAGAGCAGAAACACTTTCTTCACACACCGAACACTGTCTGACACACTCTATATTTATAACCGTTTAAAAACGTTGAGCATGTTTCCTCTTCCACTACTTAATGTTGATTTATCTCATAAACTCCACCAGTTTCCACGGGTGTGAAAACTTCTGCACGGTCTTCTAGATCTAAATATGCAAAACATTCTGATTCTAATGAAACGTTGAGGACTAAAGGAAGTAGTTTCTGCTGTGGGTTTGCTGAACTTTGAACATGAAAATCATTTAGTTTCATTTATGCAAACAGAGGTGAGATCTTCTGCATGGAAACGTTTGAGGATGTGTGTAACAGCGATGCTTAAAGACCGGATGAAGTTAGAAAAACACCCAAACCAAGCAGCTGCTCGGATCTCTGGTCTGTTTTTAAACATATTTGTTTCTCTCTTCATTTTACAGCTTTAAAGTAAGATTTTTAATCTTCCTGATTCAACCTTTTTTAGGTTGATTTCACCCAGAATCAGCACAGAAACCAGATTCAACCGTTTCCCAAACACATTTCAACCTTTATTAGGCTGAAAGAAAAATACCAGATGCTTTTACATCTTTAAACTATAATAAAATGTTGGTTTCTTCCCTTTTCCCTTTAAAACAGTGAAAACAGCCCCCCCCCCTCCTCCAGCAGGTTTGACCAGATAAACGCTCATATTTTCATTATCTTTACACAGAACAGCAGAAAGAGCAGATAGAAGCTTTTCATTTTAGATAAAGAGAAACCTGCTTACATCTGGTTTCTTTCAGCGCACCTGACGCCGTCTGTGTAAATTTAGACTCAACAAGAAAAACCAAACAGGTGTTGTTTGTTCTCACAATGAAAAGTATGAAAAGAAGAGCAGAGAGGGGAGCGAAACTTCGACCTGTTAGAAAAGTCATGCAGCTGTGTTCACTTCCTCCTGTTCTGTCTGAGAAAGCAGGAGAAAAGGGGGGGGGGGGCAGCTTTATCAGCAGAAAAAAAGAAAAACAGAGTTGGTGAGAACAAGAAGCTCATTATAAACCTGGCCTAAAGCTACATTCCTTTGCTGCCTTGTGATTCACTAGGCTTCTTAAACCGAACTCACACTTCAGACAAATGATCCGGGGAGAAACTATTGGAGGTGAATCCAGAGATCTGAGGGTGAAGGGAAGAATCAATTACAGTTATTGTCCTTTATAAACTCAATCAGGCTGTACCTTCACATCAGTATCAAACTTTCAAAGGCAAACAGCAGGAACCCGAGTGGGATTTTAAAATGGTTTAAATAAATTTACTCAAATTGGTTGCCTTTAATATCAATCAGGACATAAGAATAAGTTTAACTATTGATTTTTTTAAATGATTACCGTCTAAAATAGAAAGGCTGATTAGTCCATAACTTTATTTACCTTTTAATCTGGAGAAATAATTATTTAAAAAAGTAGAAATACACCACTAACTACTCTGTCACCTCAACAAAGGTCAAAACTAACCCGCAATTGAAACTGTTTATAATTTTATCCACCTTTACAAAAACACAAATCAGTTCCAGTTGAAGAAAACAGACCCTTAGAATGATACTGCCATCACCATGTTTGATAGCAAACATGATGTTAAAAAACTAAGCTATAACCAGCTTTAAATTTTATATTAGTTCATATATATATATATATATATAAAATCAAATCTGATCAATCTGGAACTTTATGAAGTTTATAGGATTTTTAGTGCCTTTAAACATGTAATATCAATCGTAACGGCCCACTAATCTGAGAAAATAAAGAAATCAAACTACATTCTGATGTTATCAGGCTATATATAAAAATTGTGAATATATATATATATAAAATAGCAGGTTTAAACTAGTAATATGATACTTTAAACTTTCAAAACAAACAATGGAAGTCAGAAGGGAAATATCTGACTTCCAGTTTAGTAAACATTTTAACTGCTAGCTTGAATCAAACGCAGCTTATCTACTTAAATAAACCTTTGATTGTTTGTTTTAAGGCACATGAACCCACATCTGTTCCATATTGACCGACTTTACCTTATAGTTATGTCAAAAAACATTATTTCCTAACCTTACAACAACAACATAATATAAACTATACTGTAATGGTAAAGTATTCCTGAGATTTAACAGTTACTGGCTAAATCCCATCAGGCTAAATAAGCTAAGCTAATGGAACCGACGCTCCCAAAAAAAAGAGAAAAAAATCACTTCAAACAAGAACCAAACAAGCCGCAAACCTTTCGATTCGGTCGGGTTTTACTCACCTATCAGTTCCTGAGTGGATCCGACTGGAAACAGCTTCTCAGAAGGTCAGAGTTAAAGGGAATAAGCTCCGGTAGCTCCAGTTTTCAAGCTCCTTAAAGGTGACTTTATTTTCTGGTGAGCCGACCGAGTGACGTTCAGGGACGCACGCAGGCTCGGGAAATGTCACTTGACTGACACACAACTTAGATTTCAAACATACTCTAGCGTTACATTATCTAAGTTTGTTCACTTCTTGTCATTATTATTGTAAAGAAATGCCAGTTAATGCTGTGTTTATTGAATAAAGCTTAAAATAATCATAAAACTTTCCTTTGGTCAGGAAGTTTTTTTATGCAGTGATGTCAGCTGATGGGGTCAGGTGTATTTTTATTCACAAATAAATAGGAAATCCATTTCTGATCCGGATGATTAGATTAATTTCTACATCAAGGGAGAAATCCTCAGATGTGAAAGGCAATGGGGTTCGTGCATAATCTGCTCCCATGCACTTCCCATCACATGAGAAAAATGTGATGGGCCCAGAGATTAACTCTGGCAAGAAACACAATCTTTAGTTCCATAAAGAGTCACAAGAGGAGTTAACAGGCATTATAGAAAAAATACTTATGTGTTTTATGTGGCAGAAGAAACAGATGTTCAATCAATCCCTTTATCATTCAATGTATCACTTCATCGTTTGCCAGACAAGACCCAACACACTGAAAAAAAATCTGTAAATATAACCTTTCTGTTAACAAAATATTTCACATTTTAGTAAATACAATTGTTGCTCTCCCCCTTTGTTAAAACATTAAGTATGTGTGACTCTATAAACTCTCCATCAAATAAAGTAACAGACAAAAAACGTAACTAAGCAGGATAACTGATATCCTCGATCAATCAGTTTTGGTTGGTCTGCGTTATTTTAATGATAGTTATAGATCTAGTTTTATTCCCACTTCTGATATAAAGCTAATGAAATACTTGTAACGGTTGTTTTTTGTTCATAATTAAGCTGTAATCTGTGACACAGAGTTTCGGACACCTAAAACTAACACCAGACCGATAAAGACATTACCTAACAGAAAATCTCCATAACTTCTAGGCAGGTCAGTTGCATCAGAAAGAATGAACGTTGTGGATTTTTTTTTTTTTTTGTCCCTTATTGTTTTGCCAGAATTCTCCACCAGATGGCGCTGAAGCATCATACAACACACCAGGCATACTCTTAAAAATACAGCTTTACATGCATTGTATCGTAATTATAATTTGTGTTATTAAATTGATTTCACAAGACATTTGAATTTCTGTTTAAAAAAAAAGAACACCTGGGTAACATAAAGTAAAACAGGGCTGCACTTATAGATTATTTCATAAACAATAGTCTCGCTACTACTATTTCGATTAATACTAAAGAAAAAACTTTAATCATTTTTTTTGTACATTTAAAATAAATTGCAAATGGCAAAACGTAAGAAATATATATAGAAATACATGCAATATCATTTTAGTGTATATGGAGTTATAT
>JAUZNJ010034634.1:0-12617 GCA_034780135.1 Jordanella pulchra | reverse complement strand
GGATGGATGGATGGATGGATGGATGGATGGATGGATGGATGGATGGATGGATGGATGGATGGATGGATGGGTGGGGTGGGTGGATGGATGGATGGATGGAAACGGGCAGACAGAAAGACAGACATATTACTAATACATTGTGCTGTAGATGTTTTCACAGCCTGCCTCCCTCCTTCTCACTCTTTCCCCCCCGTCTCTGTTCCAGCCTATCAGACATGACAGTACCAGCTGGCTGCAGGCAAACTCCCAGCCAGGGGATATAAGCAGTTGTGAGTGTAGACGTGGACGGGGTGGGAGAGGATGACAGCATATCTGTCTTCTGAAGGTGTGTGTCCTCAGCTCTGACAGTTTGTGCTGGGATGGGAGTTTGTGAGCGCCAAACTGCAAAGCTTGTTGATTTAACGTGGTGGAGACTGAGCCTGAGTGATCAGAGTCACAGGTGTGAGCCGGTTTACTTGGGGCGGGGCTCAGAGCAATATTTAATTCCTATAAAGATAGCTGTCAACACTTGCTCGAAGCGGCTGTGTACTCTTGTGGGCGCTTGGCATTTGCTTCTCTGTCTGACTCACCGAGCACATTAAAAGCCACTTATTTGCCTTTCTTGATTTCTTAGATGTGCTTCCTGAGAGCTGTGTACCCTTTCCTTTGTGCCTTTCACAGAACTTCTGGTAATTTATAGAAGTGTCTAATGAGAAAAAGGAGAGAAAGACCACACTTCTCTTCAGCATAGAGAAAATCAAATAGCAGAGGTCCCCCCTCGTTCTCTGCAGCTCAGTGTACTTTCACAGGACGTCGGGAAACGTTTAGGGCCTATTTAAAACATTTGAGTTGCGGCAAATGTGTCTGTGATTTTAGTTCTGTTTGACATGTTTACCCCTTCCCCCTCATGTAACTCGTCACCTTTCCTACACTGCCCCCTTTCTTCTTTAACCGTCTACTGAGTGCAGAGGTTTACCCCACAATCCTATGAGCATTCAGATACCGAACCAGATTAGAAAACAGAAACAAAGTATTTGTTTAAAACAATTTTTTTTTATGAATTAAAAAAGAAAATGGAAAATGTTAGAAAATATTATAAATTGGAGAAATGGCATCCGTGATAGGACAAGCCCTCTCACTTGCACCAGATCATTGCCATAGTGTTTGGGACTGAAATAAGGAATTCATGAAATCTGAAAATATTCTTATACAAGATCTAAAAGTAGAATAATTCTATTGACTTAACATCATATTACAGCAGATGCAATCATAAAATAATTTAAAAGACAAAGAGACTTCTATATAGGTCCAATATCATTTGATCCAATTCATGACAACCCAGTCATGTATTATAAAATCTAGTTATGTGTAAATCCAGTTAATCAAATTCATCGCATGATGTCAGGCTAATTCCTTGAATGTTCTGTTTTAAGAAAGTAACAGATTATTTACACAAACACAAACTAACTATGCCATTTTAATTAGCTTTAGCTGTTCCAATTGTCTTCTCTTTTTTTAAATACCTTGTATTCGAGAGATATACTACAGTACCAGTCAATCTGATTATCTGCAATTAAATCAGGGCTAAATTTTAAATAAAGTATTAAAGATAATTGAAATTAAAGAAATTAAAGAAATCTGAATAGGCTCCCATTTTTAATGTTTTATTTTGTCATGTGTATATATTTATTTATGATTTGTCGATTATTTATATCTCAACACCAGAAACTTTGATACTAAAAAATTTCATATAAAAAAATTATGTAAAGGAAATAAAAAAAAAAAGTAAAACTAATCTAAAGATGAGAATAGTTCTTGTAACAGTTTAAGGTGTCTCAGTCTGAAACCCTCTGAAATAATAGATAAAAGATATACAGTTTTAGAAAAAGGTGATTAAAACAGATATTTTAATATCAAATACACCAGGAGTTGGAGAAAAGTTTTAAGGAAAAATAATCTTAATCTAAAACTGTCACAACATTAGTGCAAAAAGTAGCATTAAAAAGATTTAAAATTTTAAAGATTTTATTTTTATCACTTCATTATCAATAACAGTTCATGACTGATATAACAGATCTGGTTTGTTGTATTACCTTTCCATGAGTCATCTTTAATAAACCCAGAGGATTTTCTTCCCAAGCATAGCAGAATTTCTTGTAATCTTTACTGTTCTGCTGAATCGTCCTCCAGGTATTTCTGAAAGTTAAGTTCTTTTGGACTTTGTCTGAGGACCCCATTCTCTGCAAAAAATATAAAAGAAGAAAAAGAAGCATGGCTATCATTGCACAGGATACAATTAAATGTCCTTTAGTGGCGTCTAACTGGTTATTTTAGGTTATCTTTTGATAGAGTTGTTTAGAACTTTTACACAGAACTATGGAACAGTGGAAAAAATGAAGTCTAATGTCTGATGTTTTTCAGTAAAATTGGTTGTAAAAAAAACAAACTCTATTGCACTACGAAGCAAATATGTTTATTTTTAAAAGACTAAATCAAAAGCCGATAGTAGAATAAAGCCAACACCACAGTCAGAGTAAATCAGTGAGAAAAAAGAGCCAAACATGTTGAGAGTAGATGGCTCTAGGCGACTTGGCAGGGACTGTAAGGACTTCTGTAGTAAGGCGCTGATTCTGTTGCCGAGCCTTGAGCCAGGGGCATTAAACCTCAACAGCAGCCAAGAACAATGGCAAACAGCCCCACAAATGGATGACATGTGAGCTGAATTACAATCTTTACAGCCTCAGACAATAACATCTGGAGCTCCCAACCCGACTTAAGGCTCAAGGCATGGTCTAGGTGTTGAAAGGCAAATGGAACAGCCAAAGCGCGGCACAGGTGAGCCCCCTGGAGGTGGGGTAAGGGGGTTAGATGGGCAGATGCAGGTGGTGAAAGTGCAACCTGACAATCTGCTGAATATGACGCTTCTCTCATTCCGACCTCGTTCCCCAAGGACTCGTTTATCTGCAGAGCAAGCCTGGCTCTTTTTTTTATTATTTATTTTTTTCATGAATCACCTATGCTGTAATGTGTGTTACAGCTCATTACTGACAAGCCTTGCTGTGATACAATCCCAGGGGGTCTCAGGAGGAAAAAGGTGACTCCTCTCATGGGGGGTCATAAGCTTACTGATACCACTATGTATCTGCCTGTCTGTGAAGTCTCATCGACATAAAAAAAATTAAAAATTAGTTTTTCTGCTTATGATAGTTAATGCACCAATTGACCTAAATCTGCTCACCAGGAGAAAATCCTAAGGGAGACTCACTGACCATCATCTCAGGACATTAACAGTGAACTATATTTCAGTTCACTCAGCTTATCGCAGTTTTTTATGTGACAAGATATTTAGGAAAAAAAGAGCAAAATGTAAAGTAGTCAGTAAGGGGGCAAATACTTTTTTTAGAGCTCTATAAGTATGTGTGTTTGTTAATGTTGCTGTGAATGTGTTTTATATAAAGTAACTGATGGCTTTCTATCAGCCAGAGCTCTATTGATTTGGCTGGGCTGAACAATTGGATGGGTCTACAAGCTGTCATGTTTGGTGTGATTGCAGAGCATCGGTGGTGTTGTGCAGTTATCTTCTTCCATTTCTCTCTGCGATCCATCTTCAGCGTCCTTAGCCTATCCTGGGCATATTGATCGGAACTCAGTATGTCTTTAAAATCCGACAGTAATCTACCGTTTCAAAGCTCAGTTGTTAGAAGCTATCCGCTCTACACGCATTTCTTTGTGTAGAGGAAAAATTAGGAAAGGCAAAGGAAAAAGAGGATGTAGAATGAGGACATTTGGAGAAGTCTAAGGACATATGAAGCAATATTGTTCTAGGTTTTCTTGACAAAAGATGGTAGTTTCTGCAAAATTTCCTGCGAATGAGCTTAAATCTACAACCAGAACAAGGGACTTTGGGGAAATTAACGTGTCAGTTTATCAAGATTTAATAAACTTTCAAAAAAAGGAACAAACCATCTTGAAATTACACCACAGAATGAAGGGATTGTTTTTTTGTTTGATGATCATTTTGGCACAAACACAAACTTTAATGTTATTTATTTGAATTCTATTTACATTTATTTTATTTAGACCAACACAAAGTGACACAAAATCATACTTTTCCAGTTCTGTTCACAAATTAAAGCCTTTCATGAAAGCCTCAGCTGTTTTTTAGAGAACGCCAGGGAAACAGCATCATGTAGACCAAGGGATGCAGCAGACCCTTGGAGATGGAAAATAACGGCGAAGAAAGTGAAAACAGGGACTGGCTTTAAAGCAATGACTTACACATCCACCAAAACTGGCACCTGGACATACGTCACAGAAGCGGCAAGAAGGGTTATGATGCCTCTGGAGGAGCTGCATAGCTCATGTGTGATTTTTATTTTTTATGTGACAGCTATTTCATAAGCTGTGAGGCTCTTAATTTATGAAGAGCGAATATGACCACAGCAAACATGTATGGAGGAAGATGCTCTGCTCAGATTAGATCAAAACAATATTTTCAGGCTACAAAGCGATAAAAATGTTTTAAAATGAACAGCCTTGTCCATCACCCTGAACACACTGCACAATGACACAAGATGGTGGCTGGATTATGAATGTTTCTCACCAGTAAAGAGAGGGAACCTAGTCTGAGTTAATTGGAAGCACATTGTGTGCTTTTTTTTTTTTTTTAACTATTTACGTTATTATAGTGTCTCCTTTCTTTTTATTAATTATGGACCAATTTTGTGAGATAATTCCCTGTATGTCAAAATCTAAAAACATTCAAATATAAATGATTAAAAAGGTATTATACAGTTAATCCTGAAAATCATTCATCTCATTGCATATTTAGGTTTAAAGTAATCTTTCAATTTTCTTTACAGGTTTTTAACGTACTGTTTTAATATAGGGATAAAATATAATTTTCCAAACTAATAACTCCGTTGATGTTGATATTTTGTTTAGAAATAGATTAGTCTCTTTCCAAATCAGAAAAAACAAAGACAAACATTTGTTCTAAACTAAATGTAACTTTAAATAAATAAATATCTGGGCAGCGATCATTATTTTTGGCTGAGATCAATGCGAGTCTGCAAGGGTCCAGACTAAAGTCTGTTTCGAGCATCACTCAGCCTTGAACTTTCCCTTTCAAATTAAGCAGCCAGCCCTCCAATGGTCGAGTTAGGTGGATTATTGAGTTGAGCCAAGAAGATCAGTAGCGACCCCGCTTGAAAGACCGTAGGAACTACAACCTCCTCTTCTCTTCTATAAGATTATGAATTCAATTTAAATGCACGCAAAAAAAATGCGTCCTCTACTGCTACCTGTAGACCTAACTAGTTTTAGAGCACGCGTTTTTCTATTTTTATAGTTTATTTATTCCGTTCTTCTAATAATAGTTATAGCTATGTTTTGCATCGACCTATGTGTTAACATCAAATAAATTGAAGAAACACGATAATCTAAAAACTTTTTTTTAAGATGGTATCTTATCCCACTTTTATGTAATGTATGGATCCAACAGCAAGAAGCCTGGTGCGGTTGGCTGAGTTGGGAAATTACGGGAAAAGCGGAGAAAAAAAATCCCTTTCTTTCCTGCCACGTCTGAGACCAGAGTTCTGTCCCAGTCTTCACTTCCTCCGGAGGCTCAGGTGAAAGAGAGAAAGAAGAGCTGCTGCGAGAGACCATTGAATTAATTAACGGTAAATATGAACAAATCGAGACATTCTCTTCTACTTCCTCTCTGTTCGTCGTCGGGGCCTTTTTTTTTTGGAGGGGAAAATTCAGAAGAGAGTGGGCAGAACCAGGCAGCAGATGTTTCCACTCTCCTCAAAATCAATGACTCGGGTTCTGTCTAGATGAATATGTTTTAGTGTATCAATCTCACCTGCTTGTTCAGTCTGAAAATGTTTTTCCCCTCATCTTATTTTACAACTTTATCAAACTTAATTGTCTTTGATTTTTTTTATTTTTATTTTTTGGCGCAGCAGGAAGGATAATTATCAAACGAGGAGGAATTTACAAAAAAAAACCACTTTGCTGCTGTGGCTCTGCAGGAGTGCTTTGCACATGCAGGAGCTTGAACAGCGAATAGGGAACCCTAAGGATATTTAAAGTGCTTTATCTCAAATATTAACAGCGAGTTAAAGTGTCTGCACAAAGGAACGTAGGTTTGCGTGAAGAATAAAGAGCACTCCTATGTTTGCATTATAACTCCTGCATTCCCCTTTGCTAGTATGCACAGATTGATATAGAACTGAAGTAGTGAATCTATTCACTTTTTATCATGTTATACCCTTAAACATCAATGATTATTTTTTGCTGTAGTTTAACAAGAAAAAATGCTTCATGTTTTCACAAATAAGAGTTTTAAAGTCCATCCATCTTCCCACATATTTCCTCTCCCTGCTGAAGAAAAGCTTTCCCACTGAATTTTGTTGATTTTTCTCAATATTGCTCTAACCCCTCCTTGAGAATGTAACTTCCTATGGGTTTCTTTTAACACTGATATTTCCTTTTGCTATGCTTTCATAAATACCAGATTTAAATAAACAAATAAAATATCAGTTGTGCTTTGGACATTGTCAACCCAAGCTAGTAATCTCTCCAGCTCCTCCAGAGTTACCTTGGGCTTGTCACTTTAGTGTGTGGATACACTCATTCCTACGAAATACTATGCTTGTTGGTGGATATGAATCTTTTGGTAAATGCATATTAAAGATAGTTGATTTGACAAATCAAAGCTGCAATATTGGAACCGAGTGGAAAAAAAAAAGAAAAATGAAGTCACTCCTAGAAATGACGTTTGATGTTTTTTCCTAAACCCAGTTACAACTTTGTCAGGAAATTAGAATCACCATTTGGTTTGCCACTCTTCCAGAAAGAGCAGAGTTGTTGAGCATGTCTAATGCCTAAACTCCACGTCTTACTCCTCTCACCTCCGCACACATCCACCTGATGGAGCAGTTTTGTTAATTAATAAGAACAGTTACACATGCTCCGTAACTCCTCCACATGTCACCGTCCACAGACAAATTCTTTGTCCTTTACCGTTAAAACTACGGAGCAACTCCATTTTCTTTTCCCCTACAGTCTACTTCTTCTTGCATGTGCCCTCCACAGATTAGAGGAACTTGGAGCGTAGCTCTGTGTTGTTACTCTAGATGCAGTTAGTGTTGGTTTTCACAGATCGGTCGAGGCAGTAAGCAACTGACCTGACACAGCCAGGAGTGGAGGATGTGGAATCTGAGTGTAAGCCCCTATCCAGACATTGCTGGGCTTGGGTGTATATGTCAAGCTTCCTTGGTTGGTTAGAAATACCATAATGACAAAGTGGCCACAAAGCAGAACAGATTTGAAAGCAGCTCCCAGAGGGGATAAGTTTGAAGCTTCCACCCACAGTATCTCCATTATCCTACATATAAGAACATGGGCGTGTTTGTGCATGTAAGACAATGCAGGCCTCATCGCCCTTAACACACAATGTGAAGACTGCACTAGTTTACTTTGTGTGTTGCAGTTCTGTTTTAAAATCTATGTTTTAAAAGCTATTGAATTTACTGTGGATCTTACTCTTCCTACTTATTGTTCCTCTATCATCGTTCCAAACAAACACATTACCTTCTCTTTTCTATGTTCAGTGTTTACATACTACTATTACCCTCTTTACCTCTGTGGCTCAATGATCTAGCATGAGTACTACAACACCTTCTACAGCTTTGTGGGCTTCAGGTGGTTTCAGCGTTACAGTTAGGCTTTTTCTGTGTAGAAACCTTATTCATCTGTGTGAATTATGGCACTGTTTTTTTTTTTTTGGGGGGGGGGTCTTGTTTTGCTAATATGTCTTGTTTTGCTAATATGGCTTTGGAAATAGATGTCCCCAAAGGCCCAACAACTTTGCTTTTACTAGCAAACAATTGTTACTTTGGCCATAGGTAGAGATGGACAGTATTTCAATATCATTATATATCACAATATGGTTTAATTCAATGTTGGTGATGTGACTTTTACACACATTTTCAATATTTCAATATCCATCACAGTCTATAAACACAGCATTGGTCACTGACTGATGTTCCAGGTTTCCATGTAGTTTTATGTGGTTTTGTTTGTCACAGCTAATATTTATTAAATGTTATGTTTGAGGAGTTTTATAAACATTGCAAAATATTTCTCATAAGTTTGTATAGACATCTGTTGAGGGCATTCTTGGCTGTCTTCTAAGGCTTTTATTTTTCCTACATCGATATTGAAATGATATCGTATTGACTGAAATCAAGAAATGTATCGTGATATAAATTTCTTTCAGCCCTAGTTATAGTGTTCTGCTTGTATATGAAACTTTATTGAAAATTGTTTAAGGAGTAAAAATTGTATACAACTGACACGGAGACGGAAAGGTAGGTGAGAAAGAAAGAGGGGAGAAGAACTAAGATGAGAGAGAAAGAGATAGAGGACCTGAATTCAGATACAGCACTCTTTAGAAATGTATTTTATGATATGAACACTTTCCTATTTTTATAATTCACAATTAAGCACTTAGTTGTATAATATAATTATATAATTAAAATATAATGATAAAATACTCCAAAGGTTGTAACCATGACCTTATGTTTTTGTGCTTTTCTATAGGTTTACCATGTGGTCCAGACTCACCTTTTGCCTCGTAGTGTCACATGTTCTCCTGCTGCAGAGCAGCACCACTAACTCATCAAACAGCCCTGCTGCCCCAGCCAGCGCCTCTCTTTCTCCTCTCCTAAATGACCCAAGCTGGACTCTTGGTGTCCGCCTGTACCAGGTCCTTCGCTCTGATTCCAGCTCTGTAAACACTTTGTTCTCCCCTCTTCTCTTGGCCTCCTCGCTTGAAGTGCTGGCTGAAGGTTCAGCGGGTAAAACTGCAAACCAGATTCAAAATCTTCTTAAACCTCCGTCCAAAGCCAAAGAAAAGATTGGTGACCTTCTCTCTGTGGCATTGAAGAGCTTTGTTGAAGCTAATGGAACCAGCTTCCAGACGCACACATCCTCCGGTTTGTTCACCAAGCAGGCTCCAGCCTTCAGTCAGGCTTTTATGAAGGTGAGCCAGAGCAGGTTCAGGCTACAGCACCACATGCTGGGAAAAGGGGACTCCAAGGCAGACCTGAAGCAACTTCATGGATGGGTGAAGGCTGCACTCAGTGGGAAGGAGGCTGTTCCTTTGGACACAGAACTTAAGGCTAAAGCTGGAGCCATGATCCTGGCAGATGCTATTCACTTTAAAGGTTTGTGGAAACAAGGCAAAGTTTGTGAGCTGTTTTGATTGTGTTTGAAAGGGTCAGTGTAGTTTCAATATTTACCCAAACCTTAACCCGACCACCTTCCTGTTCCAGGTTAACATTTAAAGACTGAAATTCTTTAAGGAGATAAACATTAATAAATACTTATTTTCATACCAAAGACAGTCTCTACTTTCTAGGAGCTAATGACCCTGATCTGCCCTTGTCTGAATCAGCCCCTGCCTATGTTGAGTAGCTGGAAATGCAAAGGTTGGATTGATCTCTGTACAAACCCGTTTTCTTCCAGGACATGGATTGTCCACATTGTGTAGACAAAAGTTATGGGTTTAGGAAAGAAAATCAAATGAAGGGCAAACATAGGAATAAGATGAAGTAAATGTTCTTCTGTCAGTTTTACTTTTTTGTATCTTCCAAAAAGGATTTACAAAGGTTATGACTCTTACATCAAACTCACAACAACTATGGCTAGGTTGAATGCTTTCTTTTTTTTACGAGTCTATCCCATCTAGTTCTTGCCCAGGGCTTCTTCTACAGATGGTTTAAAGAACCATTTTGGGTTTCCTAAGCTAGTCAGCTAGTGACACCCTTTGGTATGTCACTAAAAATGTCTAGTAATAGTTGATAGTTGAAAGAACTGCTCAGAGAGCTAAAAGCACATGTGTGCAAATTAGTATGTCTCACTTATTTACTGGCATGCAGTTTCGCAACAGCTGTAGGTTCTCTTTATTACTGTGAAATTGGTAGTGCTTTAAATTGGGTATTTGGACCATTGAATGTTTCCTCTAATTACTTGCTGGACACTTCAGTGCTTTGGATCATCTTTTTCAGTGTTTTTAAAACCTGGTCCTCATATCCTGATATCAACTGATAGCAGATTAGCAGGCTTTGCTGGGCTGCAATCATCTGATCAGGTGGGTTGCAGTAGAGAAACATCTAAATCATACAGGACAGTGTGCCTTGAGGATCAGGGTTAAGAAACACTGATCTGTTATATTCAAGTATCGAATAAAAATAACCAGAGTTAATACACAATTAAGTTTTCAAATGATGAAAACTGTGGAAAATGAACTGCTCTGTAAACCATATAACAGCTTGTGCCATCTTTAGTGACATCAGCTGCAACTGAGGATTTGCATTAACAGATGATGAGTCTTTTGAATCTTTTAGATGATTTTATACTTGTTTTTCTTTGCAAAAAATGGATAAATCTAGCTGCATTTTATGGATTTGAACTTTAAACTATGACTAGGCGTCTCCATTTTTTTAGCCATTCAGAAGTAGAATTAATTGTCAGTTGTAGAGTTTTGTCCTGATGGAAAACCTTAATGTGCTCATGCTTAAAGACTTACAGATTTACAGTTATGATGTGCTTGTTCCGAAATGTTGTGCTAGTTTTACACCAGATTTTACATGGGTGCACACCTCCCAGAAATATCAACTTTCATCATTAAGTCAACAATGCATAACTTTTGAACCAAGTATCAGCTTAAACTGAATACACATTTATTTTGGTCAATATGTAGGACTTGGGGTGTATTGATACTCTGTGTGGGATGCCCTTCTCAGATACTTACCTAAGTAACTTCAGAGAGTGGGATCCATCACTAAATGAGTCAGGTGACTCAGCGCACTGATGCGAGTCTGAGCTCCCTCTAAAGGAAATCACCACTAATTGATCATGCTGCCCTTAATATGTTGTGATTTTCCTATCAACTTAGAAATTGCCATTTCTAATATGTACGCATCGCTACTTTGGGAATTGTGTATCTGTTGTGATATTTTTCTACCTTCGGAGGTTGTCATTTTTTACCTGTGCAATGCAGGCTGGGTTGATGATGTGCTTAGGTGTGAAAACTAAACATCAGAGGAATAAATTACATGAATTGCTTTTTGTTTTTTATCTTACTGTGTTTGATTGGTGTAGACTGAGACAATGCCACACTGTGTCGCTACCTCAAATTTTTCATGAGCCATTGTGCATGAGATATTTCATGAAACAAACAAATTTGATTGGCTAGTGATCTACTGTTTAATATATTAACAACAGCTAACACAATTAGCAGAAGCTAACTTGAAATTAAATTAAATCAACTCTTTATAGTGACAGTGAAGCATCGTTCAGTTGTTGCAAAACATCATTCTAATATATCTGACAATTTTTTTTGATGCCAAAGCTTGCAGTAGACGGCCCCTGTTAGAGACTGGACCTGGTTGCCATCTAAGCTATTTTTGTCGCTGTATTTTGCGAATATTCAGACAACTCTAGAGACTTTTTTTAAATCAAAAATGGCAACTAACAAAACACCTAGCAACTTTTTCTGTATTATTAGAGACTTTAGTAACAAAATGAAAGCACAGATCCCTCTTAATTTACTGTCTTCAGCGAGCAGTGAGGGCTGCTGCAAGCTCCTCCAAAGTAGTCATTGGGGTTGGACGATATGTCCAAAATTTATATCATGATACATTTGTTAATTGCGGCTGATGCAATATAATTTCAATATTGATGTAGGCAAAATAAAAGACCTTGAAAGACAGCCAACAATGCCTACAACAAATGACTATACAAATATATGATAATTATTTGCAATGTTTCTAAAAATTCTCCAACATAACATTAAATAAATATTAGCTTTAATAAAAACAAAAACACATAAAACTACATAAAAACCTGGGACATCAGTCGGTGACCAATGCCGTGTTTATAGACTGTGATGTATATTAAAATAATGAAAATGTAAAAGGTAGTAAAAGTCATATCACCAACATTGAATTAAACCATATTGCGATATATATTGATATTGAATAGTAGTCAGTCACCAGCAAGTCATGCTGGTAGTCTAAGAGAAACGAGCAACTCACCTATTTCTCCCATTGAAAAATAAGGCACTCATGTCCAAAGCCTCCACTGTTTCCCCCTAAAGCGAAATATTAATATAATGTTTTGGATAATATGACTTTTTTGTTTAAAACTGGTCGTAAAGTAGAGCCCTCCCTGCACTTAGTTCATGTTCAGCCCCACTGAGTGTGTCTCTGCTGTTTGTGAGGTAAATTTAAATAACAATACAAAATTGATTTATTTAGTTTTGGTTCAGATAAAACATTTTTGAATAGTTTAAATTATTTATTGCTTGTTTGTTTTAAACATATTTAGATTGTTTTTAATTACTCTTATGTTGCATTACCTCTACAGCTGGCTCAAAGTATTAACAAATACCCGTAAATGCCAGTACGTAATACTACAACACTAGGTGATGACATCATCTAGTGACATCTAATAACTTGTTAGGACAGCCAATAGCAACTCTTCTGTTTAACCCTTTACGGACGATGGGAGCGCCCCCGCTCCCAAATGCTTCCATGTTTTTAAATGCCGGTAGAATTCGAACC
>JAUZNJ010034633.1:0-12617 GCA_034780135.1 Jordanella pulchra | reverse complement strand
GTTGCTGCAGTTGGTCAGGTCTAGGTTCAGCAACATTGTGCCCAAAGAATGAGGTCAGCTGACTACCTGAATATACTAAATGACCAGGTTATTCCATCAATCCATATAACTGCAATAGCAGCACTGATCCATCTGATTATCTCCTGTATTCAGACATGTGAACGAGACCCACAGATACTTAAACACCCTAATTTGTAGCAGGAACTCTCCTAGAATATTCATTGTAAAATCAGAACATAATTTCAAATCACATGTAGCTTAAGCAATGTGCATTGAATCGTTTATTATTATTATTGTTATGGTTTTATATTCCGAATGACAGTGATGTATTTTTATAGACAGGTGGAATGGAAATAAACTTTAAGTCACCAAATTCAAAGCCTATTTAAGGGCTTGTGGCAAAGTTAAAGAAAATTTGATGATCATTAACTTAAAAAGCTGAGTTGATGAATGGGTGTGAAGTGGTTTGTATTCACAACCAACGGCTAAAATCACTGCCTCCACTTGAATCATTACACCTAACCTATGGAACAGTAGATGTACTAGAATCTGGTTTAGCTGAACCCGATCTAGTAACACGAAACACACCATTGAACCTTTCTGAGGCTTGCAAGGGTTGATGCAAACAGGTCCAAAGCTCATCTAGACTGGGTTCACCAGGTTAGGTGAAGCATCCAGTTCCCATACAGAGGGGTCACCCTGCATAACAGATCACCCCCTCCGTTGAAAAGTCTTGCCTCCTTTGTTGAAAGTGTGAGAAGGCTGAAATTTTTCATTTAGCCCCAAAACTGTAAAAAGTAATTTTGAATGAATTCCCCACAAAGCTGCAAGTTGCTCTCTGAGGGACAGGTTCAATACAGAAGACACATTTTAATGGAAATAACAATCACACCAATAAATGAAGGTGATTATTATCACTATGTGACCTTTTCCTCTCTCTCTCTTTATGCAGGAGGAAGAGAAACTTATTCAGCGGGAGCTGTTGTTGATTAAAGAACAAGTGTCTTCCCCTAACACCACTATGGTACTCTTCTTTCTCTTCTGCTTGTTTCCTGTCATCATTTTCACTACAACTTGATGCTCTTACTGAATTAATTCCTTGTTTATGATCTGATTCAGAGGCAGATGAAGGAGGTTATGGTGAGAGCCATTTACTGTGAAATGCTGGGCTACAGTGTGTCCTTCAGCTACATTCATGCCATCAAACTGGCTCAGCAAGGGAATGTGCTTGAGAAGAGAGTTGGTAAGTGGTTTTGGTCTCACCAAGTTAAAAAAATTAAGTAAAAAAACCCTTCATTATCCTGCCAATCATAACTAAAGAAAAGCATCTGTATGTTTTTGATGTTACTAAAAATTTACCTGAAAAAATTGACACACATCTCACACCAGATCTCCGATTATGCCTGACATAAAGTTGCAGTAAGGTAACAAGAAAACAAGCAACATAAAGCTGTGACTGAACCTTGTTTTTTTTTTTTATGGGGGGGGGGAGAAAAGTAAGCATTGATTTTCAGAAGATGGTTGAAAGACCAGCCTGGTGTGGTTTTATTTTTTTTGTGATTATTATCAATCAGATTAATTTAATCTCCCCAGAAATATATATTTTTTAATCCTGCCATCATCTACAATAATATTTAAATAAGCTTTAAGTGTTTGAGGACTGCTGAAAGGAATATGCTTCATCTGGATGAACTCTGTTGCACTGGTTCTCCATTTCTGGGGTTGTATGGGAACTGATCTAGACAAGAACTCATCCAGGACTTTTAACATGCGACTATTTGAGCAAATATTATATTACTAGAATAATTTATTATATGCAGATGTATATTTGTGAGGATCTGGCTTTTAGGTTTGTCTTAATTTAACCATCTTTAATATTATTTTTTTAAACCCTGCAGACCAGGTCACAAGAACTATAACTAAATTAGAGTGTGGAATGATGATGGTTATTTCCAGCAGCCATATTTGACATTTGATTGGTTGGTAGGTCAGGATTTGCCAGCTTTCATCTGTAACCTGCGCTAAACATTAATGTAACCAAATCTGTTTCTGGTTTTAAAAACAAATTAGATGAGAGAAAGCTGGTAAACTAACTTAAAAGTCAGCGGGTAGACTGAGATTCATTGGTCTGACTCCATGGTAATGCTGTATAATAAATAAGTCATAACAAAACCAGTCAATAATGGAAAAATATAGTAATTCTTTATATGGCTTTAAAATAATCTCTTGAGTTAAATATTTATTTAATAGAAAAAATGTTAACATTTTTAAACTCTGAAATTGTAAGATTTTATTCAGATAAAACAATGCTTTCATGTCAGTTAGTTTGAACATAATAGAGTTTCTGTGTGCCCCATGTGTTTGTAATTCTCAGGTTATCTTGCTGTGTCGCTGTTTTTGAATGAAGGTCACGAGCTGCTTCTCCTCCTGGTTAACACAGTGTTAAAGGTGGGTGTTAATAGTGTTTTTGCTCTTTGTAAATATTTCAACACCTCCAAAGGAAACAATATATCCATAAAAAAAGAACAAGAGATGAACACATCAGGTAGTCGGTAAAATCTTCATAGGCAGGTTTTGCTTAGTCAAATGATTCCACTTTTTTCTGTACATTAAATTCATAAAAACTAGATTTTTTTTACCTTTTTTCTATCAAATGCATACAAGCTATAAAATGTCCACATTTATCTTGTTCCGTAACCTTAACATCTAATAACATGTTTTGATATGTTTTGGTTTAGTATAAAACCTGAGAGAAAGGAGAACCACTTATGCTTTGACACAGAAGGGGAGATATATTTTTTAATTAACTAATTTTCTTTTAAATTCAAGAATAATGACTATCATTAGATTAGCTGATTTTGTGAATTGTATATTTTTGTTAGAATTGACTAAATTAAAAAAAAGTTAGGTCCCATATATTTAGTTGTATTATAAGCTTTAGAAAGTAAAAATATAATTATTTTAATTTTATTTAATATATAAATTATAGATTCAAAGTATCAAGGTATATCCAAGCTCAGCTAAATTTTTAGGAACTGTTGTTTTTTTAAAACCTAGACTAAAAGCTAAATGCCCCTAAAGCTCAGCATCATATTAGTAATAAACCTTTGTGATTTAAAAAAGATGCAAATGATGGAAAAAATAGATTTGATATTTTTGTTGTTTTAGGGTAAAATAAGAGAAAAGATTGAGACATTTGAAGGATCATAGTGATACCACGTGTCGTGGATGTTCTTGCAGGATCTTCAAAGCACGAACCTGATTGAAGTGTGCATGGCTCTGACAGTGGTGAGCCAGATGTTCCCCAAAGATATGATCCCGGCAATCCTCCCCCTGGTGGAGGAAAAGTTAAATCACCCAAAGTAAGAAAGGCTCCATCCCTTTTCGTTTTATTCTTTTTTTAATTACATAAAGAATCTGTTTGAGAGCAGTGACTGATGAGCACTTGCTGTCCCGCACTTTTAGAGAAATAATTCGACGTAAAGCCGTCCTAGCTCTGTATAAGTTCTACCTCATAGCGCCGAATCAAGTTCAGCACATTCACAACAAGTTTCGAAAAGCATTATGTGACAAAGACCCAGGTGTCATGTCTGCTTCTTTGCACATCTACCTTCAGCTCATCCAGGTAACTAATAGGAATTTAAGCGTTCCCTTCTCTGTGGTGTAATCTGCTGTTATGACATAAAGGGTAAAATCGTTTCAGGAAAATCCGGAAGGTTACAAAGATCTAGCACCAAGTTTTATCACCATACTTAAGCAGGTGGTGGGAGGAAAGCTGCCCATGGATTTTAACTATCACAGTGTTCCTGCTCCGTGGCTTCAAATCCACCTTCTCAGAATACTCTCCTTACTGGGTAAAAATGATCGGAGGTAATAGTTTCTCACGTGGTCTTCCTGTTTAACATGATGCCCACAGTGTGTCATCAATGTCATTTAAAAAATATATATTTCTCCTCTCTTTGCACAGCACAAGTGAAATCATGTATGAAATCCTTGACGAGTCTTTACGAAGAGCAGAGATGAACCACAACATCACCTATGGTGTGTTTGACGTTAACAGATCCTTTCAAATATCAGCTGATTTTTTTTTATTAGCCTCTAACTTGCATCTCTCCCTGTTTACAGCTATTTTATACGAGTGTGTAAAATGTATTTATACAATTTATCCCAAAACTGACCTGTTGGAAAAAGCTGCAAAGTGCATCGGAAACTTTGTCATGTCGCCAAAGATTAATCTGAAGTATTTTGGTAAGAAGAAAAAGGCGTGAAATTATTTTCCCACAATAAAAAGCAGGGTTTATTTTACTGCTTGAATCTTACCTCAGGTCTGAAGGCTCTCACCTACGTGGTCCAGCAGGACCCAAAGTTAGCCTTGCAGCATCAGATGACCATCATCGAGTGTCTCGATCACCCTGACGTCATTATTAAGCGCGAGGTGAGTCGGATGAGCTGCGGCCTTGGGTTCTTGAGTCATACAAAGGTTTTCATGCCATTTTGCTTTTGCTTTTTTCTCAGACGCTGGAGTTGCTCTTTCGAATAACTAATGACCAGAACGTCACAGTGATTGTTGAGAAGATGCTGGACTTTCTGCGAATCAGTAAAGAGGATCACACTACTATTGACCTGGTTGGGAAGGTGGCAGAACTGGCAGAAAAATATCCTTAGAATTGTTAAGATGTTGGGATCTGATTTATTGTTTAGTTTACAGCTGCGGTAGGCAGTATGTAATCTGCGTGGGGAGGAAAAAAACAGGACTTTTTGAAAGAGTTTATCTGAATTTTTATTGTCTTACCCTTTTATTTGCTCTGTTTGTATTTTCCTATATAATTTCGTACATATGCACCAGATAACAAATGGTTTATTGAGACCATGAACACAGTGTTTTTACTGGGTGGAGACTTGCTGCAGCCGGACATTCCAAACAGTTTTCTAAAACTGCTCTCTGAGGGTGAGTTGATCACATACTCTGTTTGTTCCACTGAGAAACTTAGTGTATTTTTTTCAGTGCTGATTATCTCCAATATGTCCAGGATTTGACAGTGTGGAAGAAGACGAGAAGTTGAGGCTGTTTGCTGTGAATTCATACGTCTCTTTGCTACAGGAAGACTGCAGCCAACTGCCGCAGCGCTTCCGCCAAGTAATCTGCTGGGTGGGTGTTGATCAAACTACGAGCTAGAAGATATTTGTATATTTGTTATACAAATAGAAGTAGATAAAGAATTGAAGAAAAGAGGGAATAGGAATTTGAAGCTCTTCACTTATTTACCTCAACATTTCCACAAAGTCTGGAAAAGTTGTAGTTTGGTTTAAATATTTTCCAGATCCAGATAAGATTGAAAAAATGTTTTTATTTCCAGACTTTATTCTTTTTCCAGTTAACTAAAGGATTCTGTGTGTAAAATAAAATCTGCAGCTGTATTAAATGTTGGGATTTTGATAATAAAGTTTGTAGGAACTCAGTGCCTTTCCTGCTGAGGTTCTGCTTTGCTGTGTTCAGGTTCTCGGTGAGTTCTCTCACTTAAGGGAGGATCTTGAGCCAGAAGTCGTTCTGAGGCTCCTGGCTAAACTGTTGGACATGAGGAGCAGCAGCAGTGAAACAAAATGTTGGGTCCTCATGGCAATGAGCAAGCTCTGCTCTGGTGGAGCGACTCTGACTTTGGTTCAAGATTTGTCGGAAACATACAGCAGCTCCCTGGACACGGTACTGAGACAAAGAGCTCAGGAGCTACAGATCCTCAGCCAAGACTCTAAGCTGCAGGCCAAGGTGTTACCTTTCCGTGCCAACATGGACCCTGTGGAGGTAATACAAACACAGAGCTGCACAACTGTTGAATGATGTGTAAGGGAAATGGGTTTTGGGACATGTATAATGTTTCTAATTCATGAATTTGTAAAACACTATGGAAAAAGATTGATTTAATGTTTAAAGCTGTTTGACAGCTGTAATGCTTTTTGGCCTCCATTGCTCACAGTTTATTATAGTAATTACGAAAAACAGGAAGAACTGTCTGAGAAACTGCCTGGAGCAAAAGGAAAGCTGAGGTTAATAGGACTGTAATAGAATACTAACAACATTTTAGTCAGGAACAGAACAATACCTCGCATGTTTTGTTTTTAAATTGCAGGTACTAACAAAGATGAATCTTAAAATCATAAAATAAATAACGGTTAGTTTAAATCACCTTTTTAAGGGGTTCTTTTATGTGCATATCAGGGCAGCAACTAATATTTCTCTGGATAATTTTAGCCAAAGCAAAGTAAAATGAAGCCATGATGAGAGTAGTGACTCCGACAGTGAACCAGTTTTATTTGTTTTTTCTTTCCTTGTGGAGATGTTTGCAACTGTAACTTAGTTGTTTTCCAGGTGGATTCCTCCCTTTCATTTCTGGATGGATTTGTGTCAGAGGCGTTGGCTGCTGGCGCGGCTCCTTACAAGCCTCCACATCAAAGGCAGGAGGAACAGTCTCGATCAAAAGGTGAAGCATGCAAATGTTTTGGCAGAGCCTTCACTGCTTTGTTTGGGCTTGTCCTGATCCTGTCCCTTGTCTCAGCTCTTAACATGGAGCCTTATGGACTGTCGTTGCCGATCAGCATGTCCTCCTGCAGCATCACAGACGGACAGTCCCCCACGCTGTTGTCCATCAGCTCTGGTCACTCAGGCGACAGCACTGATTTCTCACACAAGGGCAGGTACATGGACACACACACAACCAAGGCAGGAGTTTATCTTTTTTTGTTTATTTTTTGCACTCTAAGTACCTAAAATACAAAGTTCATTTTTTTCAGCTCTACAGCCTTGAAGCTGGATGGTGTGAAGAGGCTGTGGGGCAGAGATGGTTATCTGGCCCAGAAAGAACCGACAGAAAAAGCTCCCCAGACTGAGGCTGCCAGTCCAGTGCAGACCCTCACCCATCAGGGGAACACTGACATCTCAAATGGTCAAACTCCGACACCAAGCCCTGAATGCAATCCAGAGAAACAGCAGCTAGCGTCCTCACTGTTTGTCGGTCTGGCCTCCCAGAGCTCCGTTTGTCTGGTGAGCTGGGGCAGGAGGACACTTTATTTACACCTCTATCTAAAGTACCATATACAACATACACTTTGGGTATATAAAATGACAAACACACAGCATGGAATAATACTAAGAAATTCAAAAAATAATGAACCGATCTGGTGAAACTGATGGGTTTTTAACAAAGATTTAAAAACTGCAAAGAGACTGGGCTGTTCTAATATTCAACAGATGACCTTTCCAGTCTGAATTATCCTCAGCAAATTTTCAGCCCTCTCTAGTTTTCTAGTGATCTCAGCCAAAGGTAGTCGATTGACTGATCTTGTGGGTCGAACTGGAACATGAACCTGCAGCTTGACGGCAGGAATTAATCTATTTTAAAAACAGAATAATCCTGTAGCTGACTGGAAATCAGTGCAGAGATACCAAGAGGAGTCATGTGCTCCTGCTTCTTCCTCTATAAGAAACCAAACCACACAATGCTGAATCAGCTACACATGGATATATGCATATATAATACGTATATAATACGTATATGTATGGATGTAGAAAACAAGACAGCCACCGTTTTGGTAATTGTTTTATTGGTGAGTTAAAAAATCTACTTGCCTCATAGTACACTGGAAAGTTAAAACCTCCAATATGAAGCATTTGTTTCTTCATACCAAGTTAGTTCAATTCACTTGACTTTTAAGGTTTCACACTTTTAGATAGATTTATTCCCCAGTTGAGAGAAGCTGCAATCACTCCACCATCTCAAGATAAATAATGAAACTTAACGCTTCAATCCTGGTGATTACCAAATCCATAACAGCAACATAAGCATCAAATCCCTTTATAAATGACTGCTTGTTGCCGAGTTCACTGTTGAGTATAGTAGAAGATCTGTGATGCTGTGAGTCTGTTCATCACCAGGTTTGGCCCTACTGGGGCTGTGGGATATGACTAAAAAAATGTATCATAATATAAGCCTTTTATAGCAGTCAAATATGGATTCTTTTTGTTTTTTTACCTACTTGAAATAAAGACCAAAAGAAAAAGGCTTTAATTTAAAATAGTATTCCTCACCTTATTTGAACAGAAACATTAAAGAAACAGATTAGCTCTACTGCCAACTTGGCTTAGTTTGGCTGTTAGAGGCTGAGAGGTTCAATCCTTTCCTACCATGTGGTTGGAGTTCAGTGAAATCACAGAAATGTTATTGTATGTGTTTTCTATTGACACTGACCGTGAGTCTTTTTTGTCAAACATGGATTTATTGCCCGGTCCTAGTCTTGACCAATGATCCATATATTGTGGATTATTGTTATAGGAAAATGAACACAGAGGAGTTTAAGGAAAAAGAAAATTGAACTTCTATCATGGCTGTTCCCTGTCCCCCGACCTAAACTATAAAAAAAGACCTGTGAGTTGAGCTGAAGAGCATTGGACCAAGAGGTTGTGTACAAGCAGCAGGGGATCCAGTAATTATGTCAATGCAGAATTTGTTGATACTATATAATAATAATTTAGAGTTGGTTAAAAATATATTTTCCTTTATTAGTTTTTTTTCCCCCAATAAGTTTATTTAAACTTAACATTTTTCAGTTTAAACGAATGTTTTTACATTAGAAGATGCTTGATTTTTGAGCAATCTTTGAAATATTTCAAAAAAGTAAGAAAAACATTAGAACATATATAAAGGAGAAGGAAAGTTTCAAGTAACGTTAATTTGCAGTCTAAATTGTTTTAGCAAGAGTTTATATTACTATCCAGGTGTGTGATGTTTTATGAAAATTTGAAAACAGAAATGTTTTATTTGAGAATGAAATGCTGCAGCTGCGGTTACATGGTTTTCTATCAGTAAAGGATAAACAAATTCATTTCTGGTGCAGTAATACAAATGTGTGCTAGAATCTCATTGTTCCTCTTCCACCAGATGGGGAAGTCTGAGCCAACATCCCAGCGTTTCAGAAGAAAACCAAAAGCACCAGGAAGTTCTGGGGAAATAACAAACCCAGCTGTCCCACCTTCTGACGGCGCCGATAACCTGCTGTGTAAGAACCTGTTGGATTCCTCAGACCTGGATGTTTCCTCACCTGAAGAGACACACAGACTCCCTCAGGACCTCGCTGCTCAGAACGGCTCCGGTTATGCAGAAGAAGAATTAGCGGAAACAGACATGAAGGGAGTTGATCTGCCTCTCATCCAAGATGAGCCTCTTCCACACAGACACCCAGACAGGTCCAAAGACTCGTCCCTCACCTCATATATTCCAGCAGAGCTTTCTGCTCTTCCTCACTCTGAAATCACCCCCCTGCACTCCAACCAAAGCCTGACTGTCTCCGCCTGCCACGTGCAGAAAGACGAGTCAGTTGTTCTCGTTGTCTTTGTCTCCAACTGCTCAGATTTTATCCTTCGACAGATACGACTGCAAGTCATCTCTGAAGAGCTAGAGGTGCGTTATTGAATAGCAAACGTCCAAACGGGTCTCATCTTTTGTAAATATAATGCCATCTTGTGCCTCTTTCTGTTTTGAAGGTGTCCTTTGTGCCTGATTATCCATCAGAGGAGATAAAAAGCCACCATGTAGCAGTTTATCAGTATTTGCTAACTGTAAAAAGACCCTCAGTTCACTTTGATCTGTCTGCAATGGTATGTTGGCAGCTGCCTGGTGAATTGCCTCAGACAGCGCAGTTCTCACACAAACTTCCTCTAACGAGCTTCATCAGGTGAGATATTCCTGGGGTTAAGTTGTTAATGTGGCTTCTTTAGGCGCTAGTGTTTAGAGTAACCGGTTGTGTTTCCTGCAGAACTTTGAGTCTGTCCACAGAGGAGTACGGAGCAATGTGGCTGGCCTACTCTCATGACACAAAACAGAATCTGACGCTGATAAACGACGATCAGGATCCACTGGAGGCTACTTTAAATGTACTGAAGAGGAAACTCCACCTTCATGTCGTGGAAATTATAGGTAAGTTATAGGTTTCTTGGTCAGACTGTTCGTTAAATGATTCAGGCTTCATACTGTTTCCAGTGTGCAGTAATATTTAAACCATAGGGGCAGAGTGAATGTAAATAGTTAAAACATAAAACATTCTGTATTAACTCTGTATTAATTTAGGAACGGGTGAGCTGGAGATGATGCGTTTTTATTAAGAAGGGAAAAGCACCCACAACTTTCTTTGAAATCTTTTTACTATATCTTAATTAGTGGAACCACAGTCTCATGTGATTAATTATCAGTAGAGTTAAATTGAACAAAAAAGAAAATGACAACTAAAACTGTAGATAATACATTTTATTTTAACATTTGATTTTAAACAATCAAAGTATTTTTGCCTTTTCATTTTCAATTATGAAGTTTTATTTGAGCAAAAGACAATAATTGTATAATGCTGTCTTATTATAAAGATAACATTTTTAATGTACTTA
Source organism: Jordanella pulchra (assembly GCA_034780135.1). Classification (NCBI taxonomy): domain Eukaryota; kingdom Metazoa; phylum Chordata; class Actinopteri; order Cyprinodontiformes; family Cyprinodontidae; genus Jordanella; species Jordanella pulchra. The sequence continues at coordinate 2,191 of JAUZNJ010034633.1, read as the reverse complement.
AGATCATTATTACTCACAACACATTAGTAATGAAAACAGACTTGAGTATAGTAGCTCGCTGCATCAGTCATCATCTAAGGGGAATATTTTCAACTTTTTTGTTACCAGATCATGATTGATTTTGTAAATAATTTCTAACTTCAATAATTTGTGCTTCAGGTATAACCGTATGCGCTCCAGTTATTCATCCATACAGATCATGATTATTTTTTATTTGCAGGTAAATCGAATGCTTTTCATGAAAGTTTGATTATAGATAGATAGATGGATGAACTTTATTACCGTAATAAACACAAGATGATGCCATGAAATTCTGTATCTCAGACACCAAAACGCAGGAAAAATCGCTTCAAATTATAACTGAACAAGAATTATAAGCAAATATTGTAATTCAGAATCAAACAAGAGTTTAATATTCTGTGGTGATGATTTTATTAAGATGTGTCACAAAGATTTTATTTAGCAAATACTTTAAATGAATGAAATGGTTTTATAAAACAGTCACAGTTTTTTCTGTGTGTTCTCTCAGGCGTGGAAGGTATCGCAGCTTGCTGCCTGCGGCGGGATCAACCCTGTCTCATGCACTGTCGAGTGCATGCCGGCATGCTAGCCGTCTGGCTGCGCTCACCTGTCCCTGAGCTGCCCGACTGCCTCCTCTACCACTGTCAGAGGGCTTTGCAGGAGCTCTGAGGTCCTTGGCTGCATCACTGGCACAACTCTACAGAGGCTTCAAGCACTGGACAAAGAAATGCACAGAGCTACACGACACACTGGCACCACTTGCTTTGATTTCACTGACAGTTGTTTAATCCCGTCTCAGATGGTTTGAAATTAAGGAAAGCCGTGGCAGGAAAACACTCAGGGTTTGCAGTGTGTGTTTTAAATGACACTATTGTCTTAAAAAGGTCATTTAAAAGAACTACTTAGGTGAAAACCTGCACTTTTATGTCCTCCTAAATGATCATTTTAACAGTATTGAACAAATAATCTTTCATTTTTTTTCCATTGGTTGCCTTCATGATTCATTGTTCTTAAAACAAACTCCCTTTATGTGGCTATAGCTACGACTAAAAAGAAACCAAGAAGACTGACTGGTAAGTATAGTTTGTTCTTCAGATGATCTACAGAAAAGCATGAAGCGTTTTCCTTAGAAAATACTGACCGTCTATGATGCACATCAGTAGCTTTCTATGAGATACCACAGGGTACTATCAATGTTTATTTGCCATTTGTGAGACATTTCTTCATCAGTGTTAAAAAATATTTTTGACACAATCTCACATTTTGTGGCTCAAGCATTATTGTTTTAGAGGAAAGATTATCAAAGTTGAAATTTGAAGATAGTCTTGATTTAATATTTTTTTTGTATTATCCTTTAATAGCATTTTTGATGTTAATGTGCTGTCTCTAATTTTTTAAAAATATTTTTTTCTCATAAAGCTGCTCAAGTTAATCAAAATACAAAAAACCCCCACAGATTTTATTTCTATTTGTTAAAGTTGACATTATAACATTTGGTAATGTTTCATTAAACATAACAGCAGAGCTCACATTATTATATTTTTGTCTTTATAAAAATAACTATCCAATTTTGCTTTTCATCCGAGATTATCATCTATGCACTCGTGAATTTCTGTTAAACACTGCAGAAAGTTAACTCCAGTGGTCTTTCATGGGTGCAACGCATTCAGTATTAAATACATATTTATTCAGTTTGTGCTCCAAATACTTTATGTTCATTTCACCGTCCTGCAGGAAATCTGCGCTTCATGTGCTGTTTGCTTTGTGCAGGTTTGTTAGTGAACTTTGTTTCATTGTTCATGTTCTACATACTGATTTAAAGCTGGTCAACTTAAACCCTTATGCCTTATGTTCTAATGCCGGGACGGCATGTTTCATTTGTGCCTGTGGTACAGATAAAGAGTCCTCATTCCTTGGAGTGCCTGTCACTACATTCTGGGAATATGTGAATAAATGCAACACTTGTAAATGAACCGGATTTTGTTATTTTGATTTAAGTGCCACTAAATGATTTATTTATTTATACACAGTAGGATGTGATGGAACTTAAACAAAAGGAGACTTTCTCCTTTTAACCTATATATATATATATATATATATATATATATATTTATATATATACACAAATATATATATACACAAATATATATATATACACAAATATATATAT
>JAUZNJ010034632.1:0-12617 GCA_034780135.1 Jordanella pulchra | reverse complement strand
AATGAGCATATCATCAGGGATGTAGATTTTTGCCAATTCTGCAATGATTTTTGTTTTCTGTAGTTGATGTATGTTCACATCCTTTTATATTAATATCCTTTTTATATTAATTTTTAGTTGATGTATGCCAACAAAATAATAAAATGTAAATTTTTTCCACAACTTAACCAACATTACAATTTGTAATTTGCATAATTATTTCAGCTAGACAGCTATAATCGATTTCCGAACCACTGCTTTAGACACAGCCCTTTTAATGTGGATTTTTTCAAAGACATAAGACGTAAAGTGTTTGAATACATTAGATTTATTGTTTGCACAATCAACCGTGCCGTAATTATTTGGTAGTGTACTATTGTTTAAAAACTGTGTTGTTTAAAGTGGAATATGATGCGGTTGTCTCTAACTCTCTGCATTGTTTTCCTCTAAACTGAGATTTAGGAAGAGAACCCTTCAGTAAATTAGGACTGCATGTATAATACATACCACATGTTGTTCTTTAACAGACACTGCAGACAGAGTCTGATCAAGAAGTCCAGAAAAAATTAAAAAAGAACCTATTTGAAAGACAGCTGCCAAAAATGGTACTTTTCTTAACTTTTAAACAGAAAAGAGGTTTTAGGGTTAATCTAGATTAGATTTAATGGAATGTAAAATATCCATAAAGGTATTTAAACTCAATAAAACAGGTAATGATTGAGGTTCCGTTCTTGGGTAGGCATGACCAGTAAAAGGGTTTATTAGGTTATCTGGTATCAAAGCTTCAAAGGATTACAATTGAATTATGATCCTTTCAATCAGATGCCAGAAAAAGGCAAATTTGCATGTCTGGAAATATTTTTATTCTATGAAATTATTGAAAGTTTTCTTGCAAAAAGTATCAAAGCACCACCAGTTAGATTTATTACTGCTACACGGTTTTGAAGCTCAAAAGGAACTAGTGGTCTGGCTGACTTTATCTGAGCAGATAGCCTGACTAATTAACCAGCTAACATGTTATTATACTGAGGTTTAAATTTCAGTGCTTTATTGTTTTGAGTACAGTAGTCATAACTGTGGCCTTTCAGATAATTAATTAAATCAGGAAACCCTGTTTTCTACATTGTCAGCATGGTTCACATAGCTTGAGAATCTCAAACCTGTCTTTTTTAAAGTGATTCCTGTGACCCGACCTGAAAGAGCTGCTCTGTAATCTGGTCAAAGTATCATTAAATCAGAAATCACGGCTGACGCGGCCGTTGCACGTTTGCAAGAAAATCCATCCGGTGAGGTATTACATTAGATTATGTCAGATTAAATAAATGATTTCCATGCACACATTTCTAACTTTTGTCTTTCTGACGTCACCGATCATCGTCGGCCACCAGATGAAGGAGTCCCATCAGCCAGTGATATTGTATAACAGTTAAGCTCTGGGGCATCTGTGAAAATCAAGTGGATCCTTTGAAACCGAAGCTTTTGTAAACAAACAATTAAGCCAAAACCACAGTACTAACACTAAACCAGCCACACTTAAGGGTTATGAAATGTAACCCAGCACTGATGTTGATTATTTCCTCCGGAAATCCCGAAAGGATTTAACTGACTTGCACATGTGTTTGCTGCAATCATCCGTTTTGCCTTTCCAGTTGTCCAAAACACACATTGGTCAAACAAGTCCACAGTCCTGTGTGTGTGGTGGGGACAATGCTGGGGTAGTAGAGCGTAGGAAGGATTTAAATACTACTACTTAGAAACTCTTAACCTTACTGACCCTTTTCCGACTAATACAAATCCTGTTGTACTTGAGAATTACATTAAGCCAGCACTTTGACCGTGAGATCCAGAAGGCACATGTACTGAAACATTAACAGTAGATTTTCTGTTTTCAGCTGTTTTATTACCAGGTTATCCAAAGTTTCCACAGGAGATTAGATTTTTTCACTAATCTGTGCAGGGTCTGAAATGCATAAACTAATATTTGGTTTAATGCTCTTTAGCAAGTTGCACCTTAATCAGACAACTTTTGCAGCCATCCAGAAGCTTCCAGCATGATTCTGGTTGGATATTTGACCTCCGTTCTTGGTGGAATAGACGTAGTTTAAATTGGTTTCCTGTTAAACATAAAAATAAATTGTTAAGTAGCTGAGTAGGTTAAGAACTTTCTAGAAACTTAATGCTTGCTTTAACCATAAAAAATCCATTTGGTTGTGTATTTAAGATCTTTTTCTTGTTCTAACACCCAACTGAGTCTCAGTTTCAGCCATCTAACGGCTGATTTGAGGTCAAGTTCTAGACTATGGAGGCAATTTACTATTAACGCTGATAGCAAAACAAACTATTAGCAACATGCGGCCACAACTGTGCTCAACAGTTTTTATGCAGTTCTTGTGTCTTTAAGCACGAGTTGATTCTCTTTTTATTGTATCCGAACAGATTGATCTTAGTTGAATGCGTTCTTATAAGACCCCATTTGCAAAAAAATCCCCTAGTTTACAGCAGTACGTACACACAATCAACCGTTACATGGCGATCATTGTGTACACCTTTTGAGTGGACTGAAGCACCTTTGTTTATTCTGCAAACTTATCTTCATGCCAAAGTAAAGAATGATCTGGTGAATCATATTGTCAGGAACCATCTTTTTTTTTGGGGGGGGGGATTGTTCCCGTAACAAAAGCATCTTAACTTGCATTAACCTCCTACTGGAAATGTGTCACTTCTTCTGAATGGTAAGATGAGACGTGACTGAGGTGCAACAGCAAATTACAAAGGCATGCTTCTGTATGAAAAACCGTTACAGTTTTCCCAAACATCTTTTTTTTCCCCCACACTAAATTTTTTTCCCAGACATTAGTCATAAAACACTGTTCATTTAATATTTAACTTAACGTAGTCAAGAGATGGCCAATGGCCAGTGCCAAAAAGTCCTCAGCCAATAATCAGTTAAACAGAAAACATTTTAAAGTCATATTAAAGGTAAATATGGTTTTCATTTACTGTATATCATTCCATTCAACGATTAATGGTTTTTATCTGCTCAACTAGATATTTAGCAGAACGTTTTAACACTTTCACACAACAGTGTGATTTAGTTGTTGAACTGACATTTAAACGTTTCTCTACCTTTGACTGATCTTTCTTACTTTTCTTTTAAGTTACCAGCTCCACAAGTCCTTGAGAGACTGCCTTTAAAGGCCCAAAGAGGCTCTGTCTGCATAGTTTACAGAAAACCTTAAAAAGAATGAAAAATACAGTCCACTAAAATTGTAATCGACATAACAGAAAACCCAGGTTGTAAAACAGAAATGGATATTTTAGCCTTAAACATCATGGAGCATTAACCATGAAGGAATTGCTCAATATCAGATTTTAAATTAATTGATTTTATAGATATTTTGAGAGTGCAAAAGAAGTTCCTAAATATGCTTTCCTGGCTTGCCAACAGGGAGACTCCACATACGGTACGTTCTGCTTCTCATTATACTATAATGACTCAAGCCACCCTCCCCCCATGCCTATAGTGTCTTTTATTTGTCAACCAAATTATCACAGTTAAGCTTTTTGCTTCTGCTGAGTATTTTGTTCTTCTTTTCCCATCCTTCCCTTGATCCATGAGGTGTCACAAAGATCCCTACATGAACTCTAAATAAGGAGAATTAAAAATTAGAGGTTCATTTTTTTTTCCAGTCTTGGAGTACTTTTTTTTCTCCTTAAATTCAACATCTTTTGCTCTCCTGTGAAAGAGGGTGGCTAAGAAACTGTGGCTAATCTGGAGGCAGAGAGTGTCCCCATCTGAACTTGGAGTCGATGAAACGGCAAAGTCCCACCACTGTGTGGCTTTTCTCCTCCTCTCTTCGCTCAGCCTTAGAAAGCTTTGCTCCATCAATACCCGCCTGCTCACAGCATGTCAACAGCTAACATCTGCCATGTGAAGCTGCAAGCTTGGACTAAATTCAGCTCTAAAATGTGAGAAAAATACCAATCATCATCAAAGAAGCCAAACAGCTTTTTCAGACCACAAATCACTCAAAAGGTTTATGTTATTTAGTTGTTTCTAGCCGTCTACAAAATACAGTGAAAGTTCAAGAACAACAAAGAAAAGTACTTTTAAACCACATATAAAAATTCCTTGCAAAAAAAATTTAAATTATATTTTTTACTGTAAAAAATTACTAAAATCTCTAATCTACTAGTGAAATTGCACCCATACCTTTAATGCTACAGCTGTACTGTGGGGATGACAAAGTTTTCAATAATTACAACTTGATAAAGCAGTATAACTTAGAAAATAAGTAATGGTTTTTGTAAATGTGAAAAGATATTATCAACAGAAAATATTGGGAGGATTTGGTATGTTTGCATTATAAACATTTAATATGATTGATAATATTTCAGTTGTTCTCCAGTATTATATGAGTTTGGGAGAAAAACAATTACCTGATTAGTTTCTATTCCATTCTGAAAATAGTTTGTCAAAACTAAAACTATTAAATATGTTTTAATGTCCATTAGTCTAAACTTGTGGCCTAGGATGTCACATTCAACAGCTTTCTTGAACATGTCTTTCTTTACCATATGGCGATCTATGGCGTCTACTCTAATTAAAACACACTCACCTCAGCATGAGATATGCTTAAAACTGAAAGGGAAATGACAACCGGACATTTTTCCTGTTTCTTTTCCATATTAATTGTCTGAGTTCTTAAAGATACTCATTGAGTACAGAAATTTAATTGTTAAGTTGAGGCCTTAAATATAAAAGAAAATGGTATAGACAAGTAATTCAACCTACCCAGAAGCAGCAGTGCCCCAAAAGCTACACTTTTGACAGATGTGACATCCACAAAATCCAAAACTGCTTTAACTTGGTCAGTCAGTGGTAGTTTTAATCCTAATTACATCGTTTAAATTTCACTTTTAATTAGCTGTGTGAGGATTAATGATATTTGTCTTCATTTTATATTTACTTTTAATTTGCATTTTTTCTTTCGTAAAAAAAATTTAATAATCTAATCCTGATAAATATACAAAAATCTTTAGATTTGTCTATAAATATATTTAAAAAGGACTGCTTAATGGTAACGGGAAATGTTCAACCTACAGATAAGTTTTCTGCAATAAGTAATAGAAGTGATTACAATAACATAATTGTTATACAGTAAAACAGTCTTTTATTCGAACTTTTGTGTTATCATCCCTCCTTCTGGTTGTTTCTCTTTCCTTCAGGCAGCACATGCTGGGTGGTAAGCAAGTAGGTGTTTAGTTCCTACAAAACATCTCACCACCCCCACAAACACATTAAAAATGGAATCACAAATTAAAAGCGCCTCGTTATGTAACCAAACTGTCAAGTTATGATTATTTGAACAAAAGTTTCTCGGTCCTGTGTGGGAGGTCGAGAACATTAATAAAAGCTTGTTTTGAGACTAAAACTTATGTTGAGTGAGATTTTGTTGTTTTTCATCTCAGATACGTTTTTTTTTTTTTTTTGTCTTTTTACAAACACAGAAGTTCAGCTGAAAAGAATAAAGACCTTTTACTCCCAGGCTTTTGAGGATACCATGTCAGCTGTCTTTGTTTTTTTGGGAAGTGAAAAGCAGATTAATATCACCAGAAAACAACAATGAATATTGAATATTTGAACCCTAATGCTGGATTGTTTGATCGTTCTTAAAAGATCCTTGGTTCTTTTGCAATTTCTTATAAGACTGCGAAAGAATTTTTTGACACAAACAATTCACATTTTTTTTTGTTTGCAGCACTTTATGCAATGAAAGATAATGTAAAATAGCTGAATGCATAACAAGCCGAACTGCTGCCTGACAGACAGGGGCCTATCATAAATGGTAGGATTTTAAAACAGACACATCTAGAAATTATATATTTCTTTTAAGAGTGTGTCCTTAAACTTGATTTTATTGATTCAGCAATAATGTTTTTATTTATTTTAAACATTTTTGAACAGGGACTAGACATAAAACAATGCTACATCTAAAAGAAATCATTATCGTTTGTATAGGCCCTCTAAACAAAAGCTAAACAGCAGGCCCAGTCACTGGTTAGGATTTTAAAAGTAAACCATTAATCCAAATCAAACAAAGAAACCTATTTCACAGTAAAATAATATACTAATACAATACGGAATAAATAATAAATAATGTATACCCGTGAGGAGGAATAAAAAAATGTTGAATAGTTTCAAATTTAGATTTTAAGATAAAAAAAAATCTGTAATTTGTACTCTTCTGTTAGCATAGTTACAATCTAATGCTTAAAGTTTAAGCTTGTTTGTTTTTTTTTTTGCTTTGTTCACAAATACATCACAGCACATAACCGAGTACATGTGAATTCTTAAGCTCAGCTGACTAAAATTAGCTCCCTGTCCCAGAATCCACCAAATCTGCACTCAAACACGGCGACACATTAGCTAAACAAAGAGCAGTTGCTGTCACTGCGTGGATTAGCTGCTAAAAGAGCCACTTAGTCTCAACTTTGAGCAGAAAAGATTATGTTGTGCCTTATACCATTGCTCACTGACTGGAGAAGGTGGAAGGTACTGTGGTGTAAAATTTAGTTGGAAGACTACATTTAGCTTTTCAGAGTTTTAAATGTTTTTTGGGAGTGGAAGTATATTTTTTATACACAAAATATGTCATGTTCTGAAATAAAAGGATTGTCCAATTTCCTTAAAGAAATGTTACCCTAAAAAAAACGATATCTATACATTTATATCAAAGCTTACATTCTCAGTTTACTCCTGTATCTTATTCTATGTAAAATTTGTTGATCATTAATTCAAAACGTTTCACCTCTGACAATCAATTTTGCTGTCGAATCTCATGGGGTTGGTTGTTAGTTTAGCTTCCAAATGTCTGATATTATTCTATTTATCACATGTAACATTTTATAGAATTTTAAAAAAGTAGATTGCAAGAACAGAAATCACATGAAGGAAAAATCGTTTTTAAATAGAAATAATGAAATAACATTGTGTAGATTGAATGCTCTAGCCCCTGCTAAACTTTTAGCTTAAGGGATCCTAACTGAATGGTCCGAACTTATTTCCATTAATGTACCAAACAAATCTCCCCCACCATCTTGATCTGAAGTTTTTACAAATGGTTATTGAAGAAGGCAAAATTTAGGCAAAATAGAAAGGTGTGACAACCAACAGCAAATACATTTTACAGAAGGCAATAGCTAAGCTAATTGCTACATCTTCTAACCTTTGCAAAAAATAAACCATTAAGTTTGTAGTTTAAACACTTGATATCTGTCTTTTTTAAGTTTAAAACATTCTTCTTAATAAATAAGAACTTTCATTCTACTCATCTGTAAAATTACTTTTTTCCCCATCAAAAAATCTAAATTACAGGTCGTCGCACCACAATGCTGATATCTTTTCCAAATATGTTCGCCACTAGTCTTTGATCTAGTTTTTGAGCATTTCACTCCAAAGTATTTGTAAAAGCCGTCTACAATCTGTCTGTGTTTAGATATGAGTGTGACAACAAACACAGAGGAAAAAAGGATTTTGAAGTGAATTTATTGTTTTTATTTTTTAAGTTTTTCCATGGATGTGTTAAGTTTAAATGGAGAACTAAACTAAAATATGCATAGATTTTGTTAATCAGTGTTATAAAATAACCTCCAGAATTTTAAAGGCAGAACCCGCAGCTGCCAACCAACTATCATGTTAATTCTTTTATTTTTTTGTAGATCACCTCTTTTAAATGGTGAACGTCCTCTGCCCTCGGCTGGCCTCATGATCTCAGCCATTAGTGTTTGGCTTCCTCCTTCTGTCCAGCGTTTGTGATGCTGCCAGTTGATGCTTGTCCCACTGCTTTCATGGTATCCCGCAGAGGAAACCCGGGCACCAAACACATCCTATTAAACAGTGGTGAGTTCACAATAATCTAATGAGGACAGAAAGTCTTTGATTCTCCTTCCAAGATGGAGAGACAAAAACTTTCTCCTAATATGTCAACCTTTATATTTTAGAGTCTTAATAGTTCCTTAGGTCTGGTTTTTCCTAAAAAGTTCAAATTACAGAGAAAACTTGACCTGCACTCCTAGATTGCTGTTTAGAGACTCCTAAATGTTATGTTTGCTATATTTCTGAAGCTTTCAATAACTTATCAAGATGAAACCCTGCAAACTCATTACTAATCATGTAAAGGGTTTGGGCAGTCATTAAAAACTAACAGACCAGGGGACTATAAGACAGTATGAGGGTGAAAGAAAAGAGAGAAAGTATGTCAAAGGTTTTTCGTACTTACCCAGCGTGGTCACCATCTGTCTGGCTTCAGTAAGAGCACAGAAGGACACTCACTAAGCTCAAACAGGCGACAGAAGTTATCTGAGAGCATCCTGGGACACGCTCACCAAAAATGAAGGCAGTTTAAGAAGTGAGCTTAAATATATTGAATACCAGGAAATAAAAAAGAAATAAAATATCAAAACTAGGACTAAAAACAAAAGGCTCAGCTCAATCAATTACTGAAATAACTGTCAACTAATACAGGAACCAATCGTTAGCTGAAGAGTACAGAATCTAGCATTAGCTGACAGAGGAGCTCACTTACAGCAGCAATTATGCCAACATAGTAAAAAATATGAACAATTTGCATTTAAGATTTAAAAAATCTTTGTTGTCTTTGATTGTGTTCTGTCCAAAACTCTGTAACTGGCATAGTTCTAGCTCCCCCTATTTTAAATAAAATAAATAAAATCTAGTTAATAATATTGTTTAAAAAATGCTCTATAGATGTAGCAGTTTGCAACATAATCAGTCGCTACACCATTAATTAAAGTAAAGATTATTTTAAAAATATGTCTGAATTGATACGGAATAAATACATAGTGACAGAAAACTTGCATACAGTGACTTACAAAAGTATTGATATGACTTTGAATTGTTTTTACATTTAGTCAGAACCTGAATACTTTCTTAGAAGATTTTTTTGCACAAAGCTGTGTGCATAAAGTGGAGGGAAAATGAAATTCTTACTCAGAAAATGTCTAGTAATCATTTCCCAGGGTTGTCTTATATTTAATCTCTTCCATCTTCCATTCAGCTCTGACCTGCTCCCAGTGCCTGCTGAGGAAAAGCATCCCCATAACATGATGCTGCCAACACCACATTTCATCATGGGCATGGAGAGGTCTGGGTTATTTGATGTATTAGAAGAATGTAATGGTGAACTTACATTCTGTAAAAGTGTACATAAAGTACACTTAATTGTAAATAATTTGACAAATCTGAGATAAATAAAAGGTGGGAGCTATTGTACTTTGTTTTGTTTTACACTGTATATTCCATATAGAGTTTTAACACCAACAGAATGGATAAATAAATGTCATGAAATGAATTAATCTGAATGGTCAATACCTGTTTATTCATCTTTGACTGACAGTGTCAGGTGTTATAAGTTCCCCATCAGTTTAAATATAATTCGCTGGTTTATTTTTCATTTAAGGTTTGTTAATTGTACCGTGTTTTACAATGTCTGAATCACTGCTGGAGAAGTTTTTTTCTCAAAAAGTGATTCAGTTGTTTGAGATTACTTTATTATAATTAACCCAAATCATAAAGTATTTTTTCCTGAAATAGACATTTCAAAGTGCCGAACTAAAGAAACTATGGATTTATTTGAAATGACTCTGTAGAATCAATGATCTCCTCCCAGAAGGTTAAGTTAACTCATAATTTTAAGATAAAAAAGAACCTCTGACACTGTTGATTAGCTAACTTTTTTTTTTTATTTTTTAATTTAAAACTTAACAGTGTGGAACAAAATAAACCCTGAATATGTGTTTAAATCAAGTCTCTGGAAGTTAAATTAACTCTTTTTTTTGCTGTTTAGGACCTTTATATTTAATGATTTTGTGATTTAAACTCCATAATTCAGTGCATGACTGATTAAGGACATTTACTAATCGACTTTACTGATGTCAGAGGAGTATGGTTTGAAAGGGTATTAAGAACGAAGTAGGTCCAACCCGCATACGTAGATCGCCATTTCTAAACTCTGAACAAGTATAACATTGAAGCAGATGAGCTACAGCAGCAGAAAACCACACCAGATTTCCCTCCTGTCAACAGAGAATATAATCATTGACCCAAGCTCACCATAACAGAGTATTAGGATGACTTGGTGGTGATGGAGGGTTCTCATAGTAGGGTAAGAATTTAATGTACTCAACATGGAGCATAGATTTATCCTACTTTTTAACATTGTCTTAGCCTGGTAGTGATGCAATTATGGGCAAATTTTCTTGCCATACCTTGAGCCCCTTGGATAGAAGTTTTCCCATCCTGGGATTACTTCCCGTAGGACAATGCACCATACCACAATGTTCAAATATTCTCAAACTGCTTTTCTAAACAAAACAAAAAGTTAAGTGTACTCCAATTGCTGCCACAATAAACAGACCATTATCCAATAGGGAAACTTTGGGATGTGGTGAAAATGGAGGTTCATCATGGATTTTCAGCCAACAAATCTGGATAGAGTCACGCTATCATGTCCTTGTGGTCCAATGGAGGACTGTTTCTGACACCTTGTTGAATGTATCAAAAATTATGGCAGGTTTGGGGGCAAAAGGAAATCCACGAGTGTAACTAGCCGGTTGTACTTAATAGGCCCAAGGCTGTATATCCTGTTATTTATCTGAAAAATAAACAAATCTGTCACAGGAACAAATGCTGAAAATTAAAAAAAACAGCAGTTAACTGGTTACATATGTGTGCAGAACCTTTGTTTAATCATCTTTTTGTTCCAGCGTTCAATCTTGTATTTACAACAGTCTATAATTATAGTAAATCTCATTAACCTGAGACACACTTTGACTGTGATAGCTGAACTGTTTCGTTTTCTTGTATTAGTCTTTCTGTTTAGTTTTTTTTTAAACATTTGCAATCTTATCTAAAGATGTCATTTGTAGAGAGAATAAAAAGGATCAGAGTAACCTTTAACATTGTCTATTAAATATACATAAAATAGCTTTTTTTCTTTACAAACTTCTTCACTGCTTTTTTTCTTGAGGGCTTATTGTTCAAACTGAAAAATCCCAGAAGGGCACTCTCTCCGCTGAGCCCAATTCTGGTCCTCCTCTTGGATTTATGTCAAAAGGTGCTAACATTAGCTAGCATTACTATCACCTCAACTGGTGTCTGAGTATAGTTTTACCTCTATTTTGGATGGTTGTGCATTTTGCAGAGATGGATTATAGAGGAAAAAATATATATATTTAAGAAAGAAAAAAATCAACTTTTTAAATATATTCAGTTGACATAAAAACATTTATAAAAGCAGGGGAGCTGTAACTTTGGACCTCTGAAACTATTTGCCTTTAGCTGCAGAAAGAAAGAAAGAAAGAAAGAAAGAAAGAAAGAAAGAAAGAAAGAAAGAAAGAAAGAAAGAAAGAAAGAAAGAAAGACTTACACCTACAGTTAAAAACTCACACCGGATCATTGCCAAATTTAAATGAATTGTTCCTTGGCTTGAGGTGCACCTCTGGTTAAAATGTTTTCGATAAAATCCAATTACAAGTGTCCAGTTGATCCTGCTAACATACCAGCAACATTCCCTTTTCTTTTGTTTTTGTCTTCAGTAAAATACTTCCGGACTTTTTGAGTCCAATCCTGAAGCTTTCAATAGTCACTGCTGCCACCCTCTGGGTTAGAGGGGAACTGCTTACTCTGCTAAAAAACCCTATTTTACAACGTTAGAGAATCTTTCAAAAATAATCCTGTATCCAGAGTATGATCTGGATCATCACCATCATGAAGGGATTGTTCCTTGGACTGAAGGAAGGAAGGATAAAAATTTCATCAAAATCCATCCCTAGCACTTAAAGTTATCCTGTACACAGACAGGCAGAGAGACAGACAAACATACAAACACAAACTCAACTAAAAGCATAACCTCCTTGGCAGAGTTAAAGATAGAAGTTGTTCCTATAAGACAAACAACCAGTAATTGCATTTTAGTCACTATACTAAAATTACAGGAAACCAAAAAGTCGGTGCTGCTCTGTCTCCTGCTGGAAGCTGAGTCTCCACTTCAGACTAAGGTCTATCACAGCATCCAAAAGGTTTTTCTCAAGAACGCCCTGTATTTTTGCTGCATTCATTTTCCCTCTACACTACCTAGTTTATCTGTCCTTGCTGGTCATACTGCTACCAATAGGCTTTCTTACAGTTCTTAGGGAGCAGTGGATCTCTGCAGCTCATCCAAAGTTACCTACATCCCCTTGGCTGTTTCTCAGGTCAATGCTTCCCTTGCTGAGGAATTTCAGTTTGGCTGTGCCCTTTGAACATCTGTGAGATGTTTAAAGCTTGGGATAGTGTTTTATAAACTAACCCATGTTTTGAACTTTTCCACATCTGTATCTCTTGCTTATCCCGCCCCCATTTTGGTTATTCATGATGTTTAGAACACTTGCTTGCCACACAGATTTTTATTTGTAAACCATTCATCCCCTTTCTTCACATTAAGTTATGCTACCTTGTTTTGATCTGTATATAAAATCCAAAAGAATAGTTGTAATATGCAGATGCTATATGTAGATAACGATTTGTTGATCAGCCAGAGACAAAAAAAAAAAGGCTCAAAACCTCAAAACTCTGT
>JAUZNJ010034631.1:0-12618 GCA_034780135.1 Jordanella pulchra | reverse complement strand
TATTTCTTTTCCTTTATTCTTAAACTCCTAATAAGATCCATTATACCCAATGAATTTAAAAAAAGAACACCTTAAAAGTAGATTAGGTCTGTTTTGTGAAGGCGTCACTGTTTTGTTAGAGATGAAGACTAGACAGCAACTGTTAGTCATGCACTTTACACATTTGGGCTTTATGGAAGATTAGCATAGAGAAATTAGAGAAAGTCATGTTAGGGCCTGTTTTCAGTTTTCTATGGGCCATGTTGGAGACATACTGTTGTAAAAATGTAGAAAATTTTAATCAGATCAAAGTAAAGTGTTTGTGCTTCATGCAAAACACTGTGATGCTGTTCTTCGAGAGTGACAATAAAACTGGTGCTAAATTCAGACGGGACTGGATTAAAACCAGTAAGAGGCTCAAGAGACTTCAGGCTGGGTTCCACCTTTCAGCTGCACAATGACCCAGAGCATACAACCAGATAAATGTTGGAAAAGTTTAGATCAAAACCTTTTTGTTTAGTTGTTGGAACGATCCAGTCAATGTCCATATATAACCATTTTTTTCCATTAAATCTGACTGAGCCTTTGTTGTTTTACAATGAACCATGTGTAATACAGTGTTTCTCTGAATATACTGGTGGAAACATTAACTTAATGACTCGTTGCTCTAATTGCTGCAAAATCTGGTTTTGCAGTATTTACTGAGGGGAATTACATCCAAATTATGCTATATTTTTAGAGTTTAATTTTTTGATTTTGAAGTTAATTCTCTTTCTCCCTTAAAATAATGTTCTGCCTTGTGTTACTTTATTACTTAAAACCCAATAAATGCAATGAATGTTATGGTTTTAAACATGAGAAATCTTTAAGTATATCATTCTATACTTCTGAAATTATATAGTAAAAAAGGTACAAAATCCAGAACTCTTAGCTTTGCCTCTTTGCTCTTCCTAGTTTAATTGGCTCCTTAAATCAACTTAGTTGCCTCTGTTTTTGCTTCCTCCCCAATCTCTGGGAGTTTAATTGTTTATGGGGCAAAGTAAAGAACAGCAGGTGCAAGGCCTGAGAAAAAAAATGCCACAGAAGTGATCCAATTTGGTCTGGGCAGTAAATTCTTTGGACATCTGCGCAGCGCATGGCATGGAGATGAGCGCAGGCCAGGGCAGATGCATATCTCTGCCTGACGGCGCTGCTGACGATGCACAGAAACAGCCAACTTAAAAGTCCTGAACAGACTAAGTCAGACTGCCAGTCTGCAGCTCTGTCTCTGAAAGAATTAGAATTCATTTAAATGTCTGTACTAGGAGGTCCAGAGTATGAATTAAGTCTGGGCTTCACAGGACCCCTCCCAGACTAAGCTAATTGAACAGATTACAAACCTTTTTTCTTCTTCCCTTCTAATTAGTGTGCTGTGGACTTAATGTGTCTGAAGCAAGTCTCAGAGCACCACTTTTTGTGGCGATTAAGATCTCCTGCCACGGCTGTGACTCTGGTCATAACTTCATTAATGACTAGGCTGACTTTTTTTCAACTCTGCTGGTTCCAGTCCCTCTGGGCTTAACTCACCCACAGCAGAGCCATTTTTGACATTTTTTTAAAGCTTTTCTTAGCTTCCCAAAGAAGATGCTGCTGATTTTCTGTTTTGTTCAGTTGGAAGATATATTAATAATTTATTGTCAGAATCGTTACCATCATATCATGGTATATTTTGGTGCATCCCAATATAAGAAATACATTAAAAGATAGCTTTGTTTTTTGAACTATATCTAATATTTCACATATATTTACTAAACATAAGATATATTATTACTATATTTTCTTTTCATTTTAATGATTGTGGCTTTAAGTTAAAAAAAGAAAAAGACTTACTGCAGTTTACTTGGAAATTAGAAGATTACATTTTGGAATTAATGAATCTGCCTTGTTACAACCTGAACAAAGAATGTTGCTGGATGTTTATCAACTGTGAGGCAATACAACAATCACTGATATCCTCCCTCATAGAGTGTTGTATTCAAGCATATTGATGGCAAGTTCAGTGGAAGAAAAATGTGGCGTAAAAAAGAAAAATAAGAAACAGGGATCGCCACAGCCTTAAGAGGAGTAAAGAGTTTAAGAGCAAACCAAAAATATCAGAAGTGTAATGTAGACTGAGGAGAAGAAAAATGTTGTTGTTTTTTTAGATCAAATTAAAATTTGCATTCTATTTGGAAATAAATGTCCCCAAACCCGGATGGAGAGCTGAGAGTCACAGATGTCTACAGGCTGCTTGATGTCCAATGTTTAATTTTCACAGTCAAACAGGATTTAGATAGCTCTTTCATCCAATGGTGTTGGTCCACTGTGTTTTATTGAGTCCAAAATTATTGTAGGAGTCTATACAGAGATTTTTAGCCCTTGATGCCTTTTTTTTAAAGAAAGGTTTATAAAGATGCTAATTTTCATTTATTATTTTTCTAAAGATTTACCTGTCTTTTCCTGTTCTGTTTTTGTTTTTAACTAAAATATACCATCCTCTTCACCCCACCTCTGTCTGGCAAATAGGTTTTCTACTTTAACCACTTAATAGTTGCAGTCTTGACAAAATTTGTTGTTAGAGGATTTTTTTAATTGTTAGTTCGTGACACCGATTTGTCAGAAGCCACACTAAACACTAAATTATCATTTTAGTCCCTATAAAACTGACTCACTCTAACTAATTTCTGATTCTGACCCTTATTGGTCGACAAGTTTAGAAACAGCTAATTGGAATATACTGCAGAGTGGACCTATACCTGCTTTTCATTACAAAAAATCCAATAGCTGTGTGTGCTTTTACAAACAAATGGAGAAGAAGTTGCTCCTGCAATTAATTTCACACTTAGCCGATAGAATATGATGTGTAGAATTGAGAGGGAAATCAATCATTACAGCCAGGTATTAGTGGTACAGCAGGAACAAGCTCTGGTTTTTGACAGATTAAGTAAACAAAATTACAAGAATGAGATACTGATATGCTCAGTGGAGAACATGTACAGACACACATTTACACACAGGCACCTGCATTGGATTCCCTGTGAATACTGGCCATGCCAATTTTAGTTTCCCCTGTCCAGCATAATCTAAATGGAGTAAATGATCATTGTGTTGGAGATTGATGGCCATTCTTAATGCTTTGGCCCACCCATTCTATTTAGGACAACGGCTCAGCCAGCCAGCTAAGGATCTAACCTCCTTTGTTGCCATCTGACATCTCTATTCATCATCACATAGACGGAAGCCTGCCTCGAAGCACACTCATTTTGTGTGGCAACAATGCACAAAATTATGTTGAAAGATCCATCTAAAATGGACTGATTACAAAGTTTTATACCTGACAAAAATGTGATTCTTTTATCAATATTGTTAAGTCAATAGAGTAATTGGTTATACTCAAATTTAAATTGTCTCTTAAATATGGGTGTTTTATAGCTACTTTAGCTGAGATAAATCTTTGGTCTCTATCTTCATAGAAAACTGTCCCTGTCAGTAAACTTCCAACCACGTAAGCATTTTAAATGTGTCTCTGCTCTTGTGTAGATTAGAGCTTCCAGTGGTGTCTTTTTCCATTAACACCATTAGGACTCAGCAGATGTTTCTCCAGGTGTTTTGCTGTTACCCTCAGGATCTTTTCTGGACTGGATGTTGTGCTCTGAGTTTGTTCTTTGTAAATTATAATTTTAGTATACCAGACTTTGATCCTTGAATACTCTCTGTAATATCCTAGATACAGTCCCCTTTATGTAAAATCAGTAGTTTTTCAAAACTGTGTTTTTCTAAGATATAAAATCAGTTTACAATCTCTCTGTACTACATACGTCCTCCCTTGATGTAAATTAAAGATTACTAATGCTCTCTGATATAATTTGCAGTGAGAAATTTAGTTTGCTGTTTTTATTTGCCATAAAACTGCCAACAGTTTTAGCTTTAGGAGTCATCTTTAGTTTGTAGAGAAAAGTTTCAAGTAAAAGAGATTCACACCAAAGAAGATGATAAAAAAAGTGCCTCAAGCAGGATTTTGTTCTTGTTTTGTAGATTGGAGCTTCAGAAAAAAAACTATTCTCACTCCAATGATCACCAGAGCTAAACTGCTTGTTTTACCCTGTAGTCAAAAGCTTCAAAACCCAAAAATGAACAAGAAGAACTATAACTGGATTTACCCTGAAATAATGAGATCACTTTCTTGGAGTTCTGTGTAAAAAAAAAAAAAGAAAAAAAAAACAAAAGTAAAAAGGATTCCCTGTCCTTGAACTCAGGTGCATTTTGTTATATTTCAACCACAAGCTCTTTGTTATAATGTTGTACAAAAATGAAATATAGTTTTGTTTTGCTTTGTTTTTTTACAAAGCCCCATACCAATCAAAGCGTTGAAGGTTTGGGCTTTTTTAATGGTTGGCATTAGTCTTGCAAGAAAGATGCAATTAGATTGTATGATATTTATGTGGATCGATCTAAACCAGGGATCACCAACATTCTGTTTTCAGCATCATGAGTAGGCTAAGCGTGAAATTTTGTTTTATGTTTTTACTCATATTTTTTTATAATTTAATTATTTTAATCATATAGGACATTTATAGAGATTTCAAAATGTATGATATCTAAAAGAAAATTAGAAATTAAACAACAAAAATAATTTTTTTATGCATGGAGTGACTCTCAGTTTACTGTTTTTACTGTACTATTATATATTTTTTTATCCTAGTCCACAAACATCCTCATTCACATGTTCACCTAAATGTTCATGTTATATGTTCACATCATTTATTGGCTCAATCAAAAAATATCAAAGATATGTTTAATTTAAACATGGATATAAAATAATGTAATATAACTTACAATAATCTAAATTATGATTTTGTACTAGGTCATCAATTCAGTTTAGTTTGTCAAATATGCTACCTGTAGGGTCTCTAAAGGTCTTGCAGGTGTCAGTATACTGTGACACAGTATCAATGCAGCATCAATAGTTTGGCAGTGTGTCGAAACACTTCGTGCCTCATCAGTCAATCACTAGTGACCCCTGATTTAAATCATCCATTTGGATCTTAGGTTATATTTTGGGTTTTGTACCTCACAGTGTAATGCTATTTTTCACTATAGGGACAACGTGTAACCCTATCATTTTGATCTCTTCTCTGGTGAAGGTTCTACTTGCCCAATTTGTCAGTTATACTCCTTTCCGACTGGCGTGAAGAACATGTTTAAACCCGGGAATGATCTGCTTTTAGTGGCAGTGGGAACAGCTCACTGACCCGTTTCAAACCGTGTCAAATGACTCTGCAAGCAACCCAGGTTATAATCACCTCAGAACGAATCAGCTCCAATCAGCATACAGTGGGAACAGCATAGCTGAGTCAACCCGTTAATTTATTGAGCGCAATGTAGGGACGACAACACACTGCGCCAGTCAAGTCTGATCTCAAAAGCCGAAACAACTTGCTTACTACATTCAATAAACATGGCGATGCACTGGTGAGAGAGATTCAGACAAATAAAAGTGTGAAACAATGAAACACACTTAATCATTTCTGGCTTCCTTACATGTTGCTCTCCATTGTTTACTCTCTGGATTTCTGTCGCACTGGTGACATCATCAACGCTAACCCTGCGGTGGGGACAAAGAGAAGCAGTTTGCCAGTGAGGGTCAGACTCGGCTTTTTCTGTAGGAAGGGAGATAAATGCGGGTTCTGTTTGAAACACCCGGGTTAACCTGCTAATTTCAGTGGGAAAGAGGCTTTAGAGTAGACTTGTTATACGGCTTTTACTGATACGTCAAATGGTGCTACATTATATGTTTAAAGTTTTAGCTGTTGTTATACAGCCCAACCTTCCTTTAAACTGATTCATGGATTTCTCCCTGAGATGCCTCATGTGTTTCTTGTTCTTTAGTTTGTTCACTAATGCTCTCTAAAAAAACTCTTATGCCTTCACACTCAGCAGACTATATTGAAAGCTGATCAGATTAAAGAGTGCAAAATACAAATTAATGATACATTTTTTTCTGATTTTTACTTGTAAAATATTTTAAAAGGCGTAATTCTTATTCCAATGAACAAATGTACCCTTCTTCGGGTTCAAGGGGTGTCAATAGTGTTTCAAGGCAAAGTATCAAAGCATCTTTTATGACAGCATGAGGTCTGCCATGTTTTGTAGGTCTCTCCGATGCCCTGTGTTCCATAACCACGAAGGACATTTCCTGTTTGTGGGTTTGGCCTTGTATCAGAGTCATGTTTCTGATGCTTCATTGTCTGTCATCTAGTTCTGCCCTCTTTATTTCAAGGTGAACTTAATCCCTCAGTCGCTGAAAAGGCACTCAGGGAGTAAAAGTTAGAATGAAAATCCTCCAAGGTCACTATTAGTGTCTTCCCCCCCTTTTGGGTGCTGCTGAGTTCCTGACGAGCCGATGACAGGTTCAATTTCTCCGACTGTCAGGAGCTCCCTGTTTTTTTTTAAAAAAAAGCCTCTGAGACAGATATAAGCCAGAAGAAGATGTTTCCTGACTTTTTGTTATCATCTGAGGGGCATTCTTTTCTCCAGCCTTATCTCTCTGTCAGTAATGGGCCTTCAGTGATTCCTGCCAGATATCTACTGTGGACGAACTGTTAGGCTGGGCAGATATAGCAAAGCTTTCTAAGATACTGTAGATCTGCAAGGTCTGTTTTTCCACATGTCTCTGCCCTTCAGTGATTGGTAATTCTCACTGATTGGCAGCCTGGCAGATGCTGCTCTTCTGCTTCTTAGCAAAGCAGGAGGGGTAAAGAAAAAGACAAGTGACTGATTTGAGGTGCCAAAGGGGTTGCACGGGGAAGTTTCTTTGAGCACCTTCTCAATCAAAAGTTCAGAAAGAGTCCACTTCCTGTTCTAGGTGTGATGAAGATTTAAGTAAAAGAGCTTTGAAGTGACAGATAATGGATATCTTCATCTGGCCCCCCCTGACTCGAAGCTTGGATGCAGCTTTTATTGTTTTGCACAACAATCCACTAAGGGGAAGGGTGCTATGTCAGAACTGTTTTAAAGTCTTTGACGGCAAAAAGGGAGAGGTGGAAACTTCAAAGATAGCAACCAGAGTAACTGACCAAAACAGTATCATCCTCCTCTTGGCAAACTGATTATGAGTTAATTCGTTGGTGACAGTAGTATAAGGTCATCAAAATTATTTTTTTTCCCTGAAGGCATTTAGATAATTCTATATCTACTCACTTTTTAAGGACAGATTGATATTTAGCGGATGCAGCAGAGAAATGAAAGGCAGATAAAGAGCTGAAAGCAGTAACAAGGAGCTGAGTGGTGGCAACATGCAGGGATCATGCTGTCCTGTCTTTGAAATGATCTTAACTAGAGTTGTCCAAGCTGAAGTAGAAGAATAGGCTCAACCAGGGGCCTTTGAAGTGCTGCTTCATTATTTCATGGATGATCTCCTTGCACTGCTATTATATATCCAATACACTATATTTTGAGACTGCTCCCATACTTTAAAAAATGCAACTAATGTAGGTGATGCCCAGTCAGCCAGAAAGAGTAGAGAAACATCTGTGGCAAAAGATAACGGAGGAATATTTATTGCAGATTTATGCAACTTTTTTAAAATGTTTGACCATTTTATAGTTAAATATTATGTAAATGGCTCTTTAGAGTAATTTATCTTTGACATTTGACTTGATACTCACTTTTAGAGCATCATGCAGAACAAGAGCAGCTGTGAGAAGAAACAGAATAGCAGATAAGAAGAGCAATTATTTTCATGTTCAGCCCTTTTCTTTAGGTGTTCATGAGTGTTTGGGTGAATGTGTGTTTGTGTGTGTGTGTCAGTGTTGTTCTAAAAGCAAACGCATCCATAAAGGTTAAAGTGAATACAAAATATTTGAATACACAGTGGTATCAGTTAGAGGAAGAGCAGAGGTAAAATCGAAAATCATAATGTAAAATAAAAACCATGGTGTAGAAAAGCCATCCAACTGAAGAAAATATAAGAAAACAGTAACAATACAGTAAATGGACTGCTTCTCTAACTGCCATTTAAACAAACCTGAAACTGGTCAGGGAGATTGAAAAAAAGATGAGAGCAAAATGGAAGAAGCTATATATTATTGATTTTAATTTGTTTTCTAGTTGTGACACTGGGGGCTGGTTAAAACCTTATCAAAATTCTGCGGTCGAACTTGTTTTGGTTAAATGAAACCAGACTTAAATTTTCCAAGCAGTGATTTCAAAAGCTACACCAGAAACAACTCTACGAGAGATACAAAGAAGTGAGACACAGGAGAGGTTTTTCTAATTTTTCTTTTAATTTTTGTAGTTTTTGTAGGGTGAAGTTATAAGACAGGTCCAAAAAGTTTATTGGTAAAATGTAGTCTACAATAAAGCTGCTATTTCATAAAAAAAACTTCATGAGTAAAAAATGTAAGTTTTGGAATGGCCTATCTAAATTCCAAATTAAACAAGTGATGGAATAATTGCGAAGTAAAAGATGTCCCCACCATCTGACAGATTTGCGAAATGGTCTCAGAGCAGTGCATGCTGGGTACAGAATTTAGTGCAGCTTTACATTGTGTCTCCTTTTTCTGTTGAATTGTACTGATGAAAGTTGAATTCAGGAGAAGAATTATTTGAATTGATTCATGTCTTTATTTATTGCATCTCGTTTGTTCATGACAAACATTAGGGCATGCTGCAATAATCTGTCATTCTTATGAATTGTAAACTTATCTGACCATGTAAATAATTCCTTTTCACAATATATTGGCTGGTGTTTGCTCCGTATTTCATCATAGCACACAGGTGTATGACAATAAACGTAAATGACAGCTCTGGGGTCATCTCTGTGTCTGTAAGTTAAATTCGGAATATTAACAAGTTGAATTGGAAAAAGTTTTCCCTCTGACCTGAAATGTCCCTCAGAGGGGTCGGTGGGTGCAGAAGGCTGGGCTTCAGATTTTTTTTTTTTTTTTAAGTGTTGCGTCTTCGTCACTCCTTGGAGAGGCGGGCTGCGGCGCACAGAAGCGCTGCCACTCTCATACACCAGACCTGTGCCATCTGGGAAACACATGGCCCCGTCCTTGCTGCTCGTCTCGTTTCAATAAGAGGTCCTCCCATTTACCAGTGTGGAATCTCTGAAGCTGTGCGGAAGCCCTCAGTGGAAAAGGGGAGTAGCAGTTAACTCAGAGGGAGGCTATTTATTTCCCCGGCTGACGTGGAGGGAGCGCAGGCTGGACGACTGGACTGTGGGCACCGCTCCGCTGAACCTGAGCCGAGAAGAGAGGACATAGACAGCGCTGACCTGTCTGGATTTTTTTATATAGCCTACATATATATTCACCTTGTAGAGCCCATTTCCTTTACCAAAGCTCATTTTGTTGGGCTCCTCTCTGGAAACAACCCCTCACTCAGCGATGTCAGCTGTGAATGATCTACCGGCTCTCTGTAATTTCTCAGCCACCCGCCCTTAGAATAAAAAGCCTGTCTGTATAAAAAAAAAAAACAACTCAGCACCGTCACTGTTGTGTAAAAGCTGGGATTTACACTTTACCATGTCTTGACGTGGAGAGGACGATATAAAGATGATGACAGTGAGTATCGGTTGATTTAGACTACTTTATGTTGTGACTTTCTGTTTGATCGATAACGCTGCATGGATTGGGGTCATTTTTTTTCACTGCTACAGTCGGCGATAACAGGGCGTTTCAGCGCTGTTGCCGGGTTCCTCCTGGGACTTTGGGGAAACATTACATCATTTGAGTAAAGGATATGCATGATTGTGCACATTTGAGAAAAAAATCACGTTTCTCGTTCAAAGTGAAATAGTTATCAGAAAAAAACAGCTGTCCAATGTATCTGCTTGATAACATTTGGGTAAAGTGTGTAGAATGGCCCTTGGAGTGGGGCTCTATGTTTAATCATCAGCCTGGGCGTATGCGATGATGCCCCTTTAAAAAAACATCTAGGGCTGATCTGTGAGCGTAGTATTCTTTCTCATCGCAAATAACAGCTCCCCCTCCCCTAATAAAATAAACACCCACCCGGCTGTGGGCTTGATAACGGTGCAGCTGTCAATTTGCGTGTATTTTATTGGCCGAATCCAGCCTGTGTACAGTCTGCGTGCGCTTCTGTTAATCCCTCAGCGGATCAAGCTCTGCAGCTCCCTGTAGCCTGGCGTCTCTCAGTGGCTATCTAGGCTCTCTATATATAAACTACTCACTTTAAATGATTGAATTTTCTTTAAGTCACGTGACCACGGCGTACTGACGTGATCGCCGCCGTATTAGAATAGCGACAAAACCTGCGAATATCGGAACAAGTCTTGGAGGAAACGTAAAGGACCGGTGATCGGGATCTTAAAACGCGATTGTAGCACCTAAGAGCTCGAGGAGAGCAAACCATGACAGGCCCCCTCTCACACCACCGGGGTTGGTGACCGTTCTGATCCGGGCAGCGCGCCTGATGAGCGCGTCGGTAAGGTGGCTCCACTCTACCCTAGTCCTTACATGTTCAGGTGCATTAAGGCTAAATCGATTTTCCCTGGTTTATTTTTTTGTTTTTTCCCTTTCGTTTTTTTTTTTGTTTGTTTGTTTCTTCCCCATATAACATCATTACAACCAGAGGATGAAGGGGTGGTTCCGATTTTTTGGAGTATGTTTTTTTATAGTAGCTATATCCCCATTAGAATAATAATTTTCTTACATTCAATGCAATAGAGCCTATCAGAATGAGCTTGAGGAAGAAATAAATAAATCGGCCACAAATATTGGCAGTTCTTTTGTCTAGTAAGCTTTTATTTTGTAGAATAAAATGTTTTGTTTGATTTGACTGCTTTAACTGAACTTTTTTGGGCTAAACTATTTAATATCCTGTGAAATTTTAACATTTTCATTTTATGGCTCAAATCAGCTAAAACGGGAAGTCTCTCACACTGGGTGTCCAACTGCCACTTCTCTTGAAATTATAGCCTCTATAATTGCCAGGTCACACTTCTTAAAACCCTCTCAGAAAAAAATAAATAGGTGTCTTCTATGAAATTTCTACAGTGCCTCTCTTTTTTGATTAAATCTGGATAAATTTTGGAGAAAAAAGATATCAAATGATTAGGGATATATAGTTGTTTTTTATCGAAAAAGTTTAAATAGAAATATATGAATTTATGAGCATTTTTTAAAAATACTTTCAAAAGTACATTGATTTCAGATATGGTTAGGATGCCAAATCAAGAAAGTATATATTTTGGTCTAAATCGATAGTTTTAGTTATTAAGCTTAAAGACTATTTATTTTCACTCTAGATCCTCTTAGGGCAGAGCTTTCAAATGTATGTTTTGCAAAAAGAGGAATGATTACTTAGAAACATAAAGATGTTTTAATAACAGTAGCTGATGCTGAATTTTTGGACATTTGTTTGTCAGCAGCATCATTTCTTTTTCCTTTAACTCGTTTTATACAGAGATGAAGGTTTCTCTGAGTGTTTTTTTTTCTCACCACTTCCCATCAGCCATTTTCAAATGGACTCTAAGATGCTGAGTCACATTGCTTTGCAACAACAGACATATTTCCTGCACTTCATTTCCCATAAAAAACTGTATGATCGTGTAGACCGAACTTAATATGAGCTTATTATGACTGGAATACCAGTGAACATGATGATTTTTTTCCCTCCTCTGTTAAGTCTTGCATGAGAAGCAGCGCAGGTTCGAGCCGTCCTGGTCTCCAACAGCATTTAGTAATCTTTATAATTAATTAGTTTGCAGAGCAGCTCATAATGTGCTCACAGAGGAATGTGTTGTTAATTTGTCTTGCCCCAAGAGAAATTTTGGGTGTGCTTTGCTTTTTATTAGGTATTAAAAGTGGTGAGACACTCTGAATAAGGTGTGCTGCTCTGGAGATTAAGAAAAAAACAAAGAAATACTGCAACAGGCAAATGCATGAGTTTGGTAGAGATTTGTGAGTGGTTGTAAACATCAGGGACATTTTCATTAGTTGTGCACCAATCAGTCAGGTGGTGTAACACAGACAAGGTCAGAGAACAATTCTAGACTCACCTGATCACTTTATACTGTAGATGCTGTGCATTTGCATCTTTTCATCACTCAGTCCAAGTACTTATAGCACCCTGTTAACTCCATGTGCTGCTGTGCAGATGTAACAGTAGGTAGTGGGATGTTTTTCATACATTTTAAGTCCCACAGACTGCAACATTACTGTGTTAAATGTTGTGCAATGCCGTTTATAACCCACAGCTATGCTTTTAGAGACATGGAGTAATTAACATGGGCCAATGTGAGATTCTCATGGTGTGATTTCACCATATTAAATATACATTTTTATACATTTTCACTAGCAAATAGCTTTTCAATAACCCTTTTATTGGACCCTTTGTTAAGCTTCTAGCTTATTTTCACTGAATTTACTGTGGGTCTTAAGTTCCCGCAGGTCGTGAGTTCCCGCACTGTTCTATGGATGTTACGTCAAGCACATCCTTTTTAAAGTAGTCAAATCTAGCAAACAATCGAAGGGGATATTCAAGATAGATTTTCGTGAATACTCAAAAATGACTGGGGGGGCGTGCAGGTGGCGCAGTGGTTGGCGCGCACGACCCATGTATGGAGGCCTTAGTCCTCGACGCGGGCAACCCAGG
>JAUZNJ010034630.1:0-12618 GCA_034780135.1 Jordanella pulchra | reverse complement strand
GCTCCGGCGGCTCCGTCTGCTCCGGCGGCTCCGTCTGCTCCGGCGGCTCCATCTGCTCCGGCGGCTCCGTCGGCTCCGTCTGCTCCGGCGGCTCCATCGACTCCATCGCTGTGAATTCATGTTTTCCTGAAGCTTCTTTCTGTTTCCACTCAGAGGATCCAGAAGCAGAAATACTTTTATAAATGAGGATGTTTTGTTTTACTGAATCCGGCTGATTCGATCTTTCCTGTTTTAAACATGATTGAAGTTATTTTGTTGTCATTTTTAAAACTTTCTAAAATGCTGTTTTTTATTTAAAGCTGGGATCTTTGCTTTCATTGGTTTTTCAAACATTTTTTTCATAAACTGTAGATCTGGTCAAAATACTTTGATGAAGGATAAAGAATCTAGAAAAATCTCGTTTTTCTAGCAGCTTGACGTGTTTAACTCTTTCCTCTCCTGCAGCACCGTGCATCCAGCTGCGCGCTCCATCTTTTCGTCCCCTGACGCCCAGGGGCCGTCTCTGGGATCCTGTCGGCCCCACACCCACATCATGTTCCTCAAGACCCACAAGACGGCCAGCAGCACGGTGCTCAACATGCTGTACCGCTTCGGGGACGAACACGACCTCCGCTTCGCCCTGCCGCTGGGATACCAGCTGGGTTACCCGCTGCCCTTCAACGCTCACAGGGTGAAGGGCTACCGAGGGCCCCGAGCCGTGGAGTTCCACATCATGGGCAACCACATGAGGTTTAATAAGCCAGAGGTGAGTTATACATGATGACGCCTTAATTGGTCCGAGGAACCAACAAACCAACATCTTAGTGAACTTTAGGAAACGCTGATGATCTTCTCTTCTTCGCTCATTAAAACCTGTTTGGATGTTTTTGCTCAGTCGGTTATTTTAGGAGGTTTTCCTTTTAATAAATAACTAGTTGTGCTAAAAAGCAGCTAAAGTTTATTGTAGGAAAGGAAACCTGCTCCATTGGTCCGACTGTGCTTCAACTCCGACTTTTTAATCCCCGATCGGAGAGTTTTTCTTCCGTATCACAGTGACTGCGTATAAAGAGGCTCCGGCTGCACAGGCTGAGTAGATCCTGATCTCTGCAGACTTATAAACGGTATTAATAAAACTAGCAGCGCGGCTACAAAGCGAAGCCTCAGTTTGTGGCCCGACTGCTGCGCAGCGTCTCGAACCAGAACCGACGGAGGGTTTTTATTGGCCTTTATTAGGAATATAAAGGAAAGGCAGCAGCAAAGCTGTGGGACGGTTTCTGTGATGGATGAGGCTGCGAGGGGAGAGAGATAAGCTTCGCTCAGCTGCACCGTCGTTTGTTTCTGTCAGAATCACTGAGGTTCACTCTTTGACTTCCTCTGTTTTCTGTCCTCCTATCAAGTTTTCAGATCTTTTTATGTTTTAAAGTTTCTGTCCCAGTCTGCTCCCCCCGCTGTATAATCAATGTGTGACCAATGTGTTTTACTTTGAAAGTCCGCCTCTCTTCCTGTCAGACCCATGAAACCGCAGCCGTCGTGGACTGGAGCTGCAGTTCTTCCACTAATGAAAACTTCCTGTGTTTTTAGTCCGTTAACAATCTGCAGATTTCTGTTTTATCTGCAGAAAGACGGCAGTCAGACAGCTTTTCTTTCATCAGTGTTTTTAATAAGAACGTAGAAAAACATCCTTTAAAGATTTGAACTGTAAGCATTACTGCACCCACCTGCTCCACATGTTAAACCAATCATTTCAGTTTTCATTACGTTTATATTCAGTTAATCACCAACTAAAGTCCAAACGTTTCCACCACATCCGTTCAGGTCTGATGTTGTTGATTCTTATATATCATTTGTAGATTGGATGAATAAGCTGATATTTCTTATCTTATTAAACATCCTAACTCAGATTTAGACCAGTGACTGAGTTTATCAGCTGAACTCAGAGGCTCTCAGTCATCCGTTGCTCCGTCATGAATCACTTTAGTTCCCATTTCTAACCACGGATGAGATGATTGTATTTAAACTCAACCTTTGCATTCAGCATAAACCATGTTGGCTGGATTTAGATATTTAATCTGGAACCGGGATGAACAGATTTAGCTTCTCTGCTCCATGAAGGGTTCCAGTTCGGTTCTGTTCTCATGTGGATCTGCTGCAGGAACTAAAGGGGAGTAAAGGTTCATGTTCAGAAACTTATAACTCTGGATCGGAATAAATCAAAGGACCGAATTAATAAAAACTCCGCTGTTTGTTGGACTGTATTCAGAACCAGAACCCGACTCGACTCGTCCAAGCAAACGGTTGTTTTCTGTGCCGAGGATGCAGACGTTGGTGGTTCTAATTAAAGAACGGAGCCTGGAGCAGGAAGCGGATCTCTGTGACACACATGAAGCACGAGGAGGCAGGAATGATTCACAGCTGATCTGAGCCTCGGTGTGACGAACTCAGACAAACCACAGAAAGAAACGCACCGACTTTATTAGACAACGTCCCAAAAACCTTCCGTTTCTGTTCAGCTTGATTTCCTACTTCAACATTTGTTAACGCAGGATTTGGTAAAAAGGCTGCTTGAGTGATTATTGGATCTGATTTCATGTTTAGAAACAATCAAAGACTTTATGTGCAAAATCTGCTGTTTTAAAGGCTTAAAAGCACCAAGAAAACAAATAAATGTCATGAATATAAAAGAACAAATTCAGGCAAAAGAAACTTTTACTAAATATTTTATCCACATAAAACAGTTTATTTGTGAGAAATAGTGAAGAATCAGTGCTGATAATATCTGCTGTTCGCCTGATCAGTCGGACATCTTGTGATAAAAAAAGATGCAAGTAGTTCATAACCAGCTCTGGTCACCAGCTAACCTGGTTAGCACTCTAACCCGGTTAGCGACGCTAACCCGGTTAGCACTCTAACCCGGTTAGCGACGCTAACCCGGTTAGCACGCTAACCCGGTTAGCGACGCTAACAGCTTGCTGTTCTTGGATCAGTTTCATGTGTTTATCGACAGACTCTGATGTTTCACATCCTCATAAATTAGTGCAGGAAATAAACAACACTTTTATAGTAACCTGGTATTTCTAAGATGAATTGAATGATTCCCGTCCTGCAGATTGTTGAACTGATCTTTATGAATAATAGGAATAGATGGAAAAATGGCAACAAGCTCAGTGGAGAAAAAGGTTTTTGTTTTCTGGTTTATTTGTTCTTCTCTGCTGTGTTAAGCGGCGTTGTTGGTGCAGCGGAGGCGTTTGTAAAACGTCTTCCTTCCCTCTAATTCTGTTTCCTGTTTTCTTACTAGAGCCTGAAAATAATCCAAACTTCTGCTTAAATACAAACCAAACTCAGGAGTCGAGTTTCGCTCCAGAAATATTCACCAGAAGTCGATCGATGCTGATTGACTCAGACTTTGTTCCTTTCCTCGTCCTAAACAGCTGCTCTGTTCCCCCTTGGCCTCAGGTAAAGAGTTCAAAGGTCATTGTCGGCAGCACTCTCTCACATTAATAAGATGACCAGTCCGCCTGTTTTCACCTGTAAATATCAGTCGTCTTCGCCCCCCCTCACTTCCTGCCTTCATTACGCTAATTCTCTCCTTTAGCTTAAATTAGTTTAAAGCTCAGCTGCCTGCATCCGTTCTAGAGCCCTTTCCTTCCACCTCATCCCTCCGGTTCTGACTTCAGACTTTAAAATCATTCTTCTAACTTTCAAGGCCATAGCCCATAATCTGGCTCCACCGCATCCATCGTATCGTAACGCTGCTGCTTCCTCCTCTGTCTCTCAGATCGTCCTCTGTTCCCTCGGCTCGTCTGTCCACCGCCGGGAGTAGAGCTATCAGCCGCTCTGCTCCTTGGCTCTGGAGATCCCTGCCGCCTGATTTAAGGAACATAAATTCATTTTAATAATTCAAATCCTCACTAAAGACTCACTTGTTTAGGACTGATAATATTTTAACAGTTTGTTTGCTGTATTTTTATTCGCTCTTGTTTTTAATGTTGATTTTGTATTTATTTGTAAGGTGACCTTGAGTCCCTGAAAGGCGCCTATTAAATAAAATGTAATATTATTGTGTAATAAATGCATATGATTCTCCTCCGCTGCACGACTCTGTTTTCATATAATAATCGTAATGATGATAAAATAGCTGAATTAGTATTAAAAACAAGGAGTTTATAAAACGGTATAAAAGCCATTAAATGTTGTTGGACTGATGGTCTTCTTCACCATGTTGTTCCAAACCTCCCGGATCACAAAGGTGAGCAGAAAACCCATTAATCCTGAGATCTGAGACCTGTGGTTCATCGATGTTCAGGACGTTCACATCCGGCTGATCGCTTTAAGGTTTCAGTTCAACCACAAATATCACAAACTGCTTGGTTTTCACAATAAAGGTCAAAGTGCAAAACTTTTTCATCTAAATGATTCATTTTCTTTTCACAGAATGTTGATTGATTTACAATAATGTAAATTTCAGTATATGATTGTTAAATCTGTTTTGACATGTCCAAACTATAGAAATATTTACCTCTGGTTACCGTGCCAACGTGCAAACAAAAACATTCTGCACCAATAGGAATAGTACGTTGAATCACATGATCCATTAGCATTAGCCAACCTGTTTAGAACGAGGAGTTCATCTTCGTGTTTGTTGCACGACTTTATTCCTTAAATCATTTCCAATGACGCTTCATACATAATTCGTAAATAATGCAAGCAACCATAACGACCTAATTGGTTAAGTAAGTCTGCTGGGCTGTTATCTGGTTCTGACATTGGTCCTCATGGCCTAAAAATGGACAAAAAAACCCAAACAAACGAACTCAGTGAGTCGTCCTAGAACTCGATCCGGACCCCAGCAGAAAAACCCAGTAAACCATCTAAATCTGTTGTAGTGAGGATGTCGCTAACATGCTATGATGCTAAGAAGTAGAAAAGGCCAAAATGGAAATAAATGCAAAGGCAGGAAATGGAAGCACGAGTCAAAGTGGAACACTGACCCAAAACCCTAATCATCAGCGAAAAGTAAAGGAAGCCTGATGGAGATCTTATTTCTTTTGGCTGATTTTTGTAGTTTTCTTACTAAATATTAAAGTGCTCAAGTACTTTTATTTTTGTAAGTTTTGTTGCTTTTCTACTCTCATCGTTTCAAGCTCTGATAATTTTCCTTTTTAAGACCCTTTGAAATGTTCAAAGCTGCTGAAGTCTTTATCATCTATAAATCAGCAAAAAACTGAAATTATTCGTTTACTTTAGTGGTTTCAAAAAATATTTTTCAGTATCATGAAAATGTAAATAAATTAGGTGTTGATTCCCGTTTTTTGTTTGTTTTCCTGTAGGTGGAGAAAGTGATGCCTGCAGACACCTTCTTCTTCTCTATCGTCAGAGACCCCGTCGCTCTGGCCGAGTCTTCCTTCGCTTATTACAAGGAAGTCGCCCCGGCCTTCCGGAAAGCCAAAGGATTGGGCGAGTTTGCCGACGACCCAAACCGATTTTACGACCCTCGTCTTCGGAACAACCACTACGCCCGCAACCTGCTGTGGTTTGACTTCGGTCTGGACCACAATGCTAACTTCTCCACGGCGCTGGCTCGGCTCGGGGTGGACATGGTCCGACGGACCTTTAAGCTAGTTCTTGTGTCGGAGTACTTCGATCAGTCCATGATCCTGCTCAGGCACGCCCTCTGCTGGCCACTGGACGCCGTGGTCTCCTTCAGCCTCAATGCGCGGCAGCAGAAGCCCAGTGGCGCTGGTGGTGTAGCCGGGAGCTGGGTGGGAAAAGCAGCGGCGGCGGCTGGCGTCGGTATTCGAGGTGGGCATGTGCAGCAAAGACTGCCGCCCAATCTTTCCCTAACAGAGGAGCAGCGAGAGAAACTGAGGCAGTGGAACGCCTTCGACTGGTTCCTGTACAAAGCCTTCAACAAAACCTTCTGGGAGGAAGTCGACAGGTTTGGTCGTATGCAGATGGAAAAGGAAGTAAACCTCCTCAGGATGCGACGGAAGGACTTGGCCCGGGCCTGCCTGCGAGATGGCGGGAAACCCATCGAAGCTCACCGGATTCGAGACAAAAACATAAGACCCTTCCAAAGCGGACTGGTCAAAATCCTGGGCTACGAGCTGCAGCCGGGGCTGGACAACGTCACCCGCATGTCGTGCATGAGGATGATCCGACCGGAGATCCAGTACAAAGACGTGTTGGACTCCAAACAGTTCCCACAGGCCCACGCCATCCAGCAGCAGAGCCAGAGGCTGCTGGTGGCGGTCGGCGGGACCTTTGTAAAACAGGACTCACCCAGGAAAGGCAGGAGAGAGACGGAAGGACGAAGCCTGGAGGAGGGGGTGAAGGACTGGGACGGCAGCCGCCTGATCAGGAGCAACCAGACTTTAGTACGACAGCGGGAACAAGCAAGACTGAGATAGAAGGCAGGGCTTTCCTGTCCATTGCCTCGACAGCCGTAGAAACGGATGAATGATAGTGTTGTTTGCCTGTGTGAAAACAAAAACCTCTTCTATCTGGATTTCTGTAAATAATGTCATGTAGTTGATGTGTTGGTCGTCGGATGTTTTATTAGCAGAACCACAAAGGCTGGTATTAGTTTGATCCATCCTCAGATCGCAGCCTGGATGAGGCACCGCTGTCTGCCTAGAAAGGCTCAACGAGACAATTTAATTACCTTATGATATGATTTTGCCATCCATCCATCTTCTCCTGCTTCATCTGTCAGGGTCACGGTTGGCTCGGTGCCTATCTCTGGCAGACTGTGGGCGTAAGGCGGGTCCACCCAGGACAGGACGCCAGTCTGTCGCAGGGCAACACATAGACACACAAGGACGTACAACCATGCACACACACACACCTGGGGACAATTGAGAGACGCCAATTGACCTAACAGTCATGTTTTTGGACTGTGGGAGGAAGCTGGAGTACCCGGAGAGAACCCACGCATGCACGTGGAGAACCCCAGGCCGGGATCGAACTCAGAATCTTCTTGCAAGGCAACAGCGCTAACCACTGTTCCACCGTTTTAGAGCCTCTGTTAATCAGTCGGCTCTGCACCGTCCTCTGCGACCTTCGTTAGCATCCGAACTAAGCTAATGAAGCCAGCAACGGTAATAGAGCGGCCGCAGTGAGCGTCTTAGAGGTTATCCCCATGAGGAGGGGCGTTCAGGAGCAAAGCGATGCAAACAACGTGTTTTTAAGCAATGTAAACGGCGTGATTAGGGAGAAAAGAGCAAAGGAAAACCTGCAAGGGACGCCAAAAAATGTAGTTTACGTAAAAAAAATCATAACTTTTCTGACAATCTGTGTCACATTTAATGTGTCACTTTGATTTCCATGGACACAAATAATCAGATCAAACGTTTCATGTAAACATGTCGGACTGAAGATTCTGCTCCGGTTCGGTCCGATCACAAAATAATTCCATTTCGATTAGGAGAGAGGTGTTTGTTTCCGATCATGTACTCGTCCATTTGTATCTTTGAAGTCCAAACATTTCTGCGCATGTGATCAACGTCAGCCTGACGGTTTTCCTGCGACTCAAAAAGTGAATAAATCTGCATGGATTGAAGGCAGTTTAAGATTTCTGTCTGATGGTCAAACCGTAGCGAGACACGCAGTGAAACACACAAAACAAATTCACCACTTTTATTCTTTTCATTTTTCTTTTATGGTAGATTGAGTTTTATGGATTTAATTCTTGTCAACCTTTCTATGCTTCTGGCTCTTCTGGACAATTAACAAAGCTGCTGCTCAGTTTCTATTGGTTCGCTCGCAGACGGTAGATCCAGTGTGAAATCTGTAAAAGGATTAAAATCATGCAGTTTGATTCAACTCAGTTACAAAAATCCTGAATATCAAATCAATTTTTTAGAGTTTTTACAAACTCTGCTCCAGATTTGCAGTTTTCTTTAATAATGTCGGAATTAATTTCTTGTTTTTTGTTTTGGGTTCATTTGGTCTTTAAACTGCTGATGTCATCAGAAATCCTAATTATTCACAGCAAACCATGCTTTCTGTTGCCGTTTCTCTGCCCAGCCTTTGTGCTCATGCTATTAAACGCTGTGTCCCGTCTGTTCTGGTTTTTATTAGAACTTTTCAAATGTCGTTGCAGCCTTTTCATGTTTAACACGACTGGTTGTAAGTTTTCATATTAAGCTTGTTGTAACGTGCAAAACTTTATAAAGTATTTCCCTCTCATCAGCTTCCAAACCGCTTTGTTTTTCGCCACAGTGGATGTTTGGCATATTTCTGTTTCGTCTTCTCATCTGATAGCGATGCTAAGCTAGCAGCTCCCATGCAGCACAATGATGGTAAATCATCTTCTAAAGGATTCAGATAAAACTAGTTTCTTTTAGACATAAACAAACCTAAACAAGCTGGGATTTTCTGGACAATACAAAAAAACATTACATTTATCTGATGCTAAATCTTCACAACTTTCCATCTTTTGATCAAAATCGATTTGGATCAGAAAAAAAGCATTAATGTTTGGTTGGATGTGATGAGATGATTCTTAAGCCTGGTGTAAAAAAATAAATAAAAATATACAGTCTATTTAAAGCAAAGAGGAATAAGAGCAAAACATGAAATATAAAAAACGAACGTCTCATTAAATTTAAGAATGTCTGAAATATGAATGCATCTGTAAAATGATGGTTTATTAGTGCATCAGGTGAAATATTTAATAAAGATACAGCCTTTGATGATCAGTTTGAATTAATTTAGCTGTGATATGCTAATTGAAACTAAACAGTTTGCTTTCTTTTAAAAAACACAAACTCAACCACTGGTATTTGACGCAGTTGATCCGATTCAGCAAAGATTTGTTCAATTCTGGAACATTTTAGGTTTAAATCTTTGCTCTGATTTCAAACCTTTCCATGATCTAATCTGCCGTTCACCAGGTTTAGCTGCTGCATGCTAATGCTAAACATCCTGAGCAGAGCAGGCTAACAGTAGAGAAACCCAGCTAAAGATGACTGGTCCTGAAATTAAGCTTCAGTGTTTGAGTCTGTGTGGAGGAGAAGTTCATCAGGGTAAACCTTCCTCCTCCTGAACCTCTAATGTTTCCCTCAGTAACTAAAGAAGGAAAAACAATACAGGCTCATATTTCTGTCCAGAGCAGCTCGACGGACCGACAGCAGGTCGCTGTTACTGGATCCGCCTCATTGTTCCTCTGCTGCCTGCATGAAAACCTGATCATCATCTAAGGCTGTAAGGCCGTAGATACAAGCTCTTCATCTAAAGAAGCCGTTAAAAATGTACCGAACCTCTGGACCAGAATAAAAATATACATTTTACTGAGGTGAAAGTTACACTTTATAAGCAGAAAGGTTTTACTAGATAAGAACATAGGAACATAAACATTTTGACGGGTCCATGGTGACCTCTGGTTACCGTGCTAATATCGACAGGTTTCTGCACCCATTGGAATGGCGGAGCCACTGTTGCCAACTTTATTTTTTCACTTCCTGTCCTGCCAATGTTGATCTCCTGACTGGATCAAAGTAGAACAAAATATGCAGGTGATAGTTTCACGACTTTTAGGAGTCAATGCAGACTGTCCTTCCTTTGGGGACGGAGTTTAGGCGTTAGCAGATCCTAGCTGCGCCGTAGAAGATCTGAGAAACAGTTTCGTCACGTTTCTCAAGTTATGGAGAACAACGGTCCAGTTTTAGAGCACTGGTGTTCAGTTTGAGAAGCACAGGAGCTCTGAGGTTTTCTGCTTCTAGATGGGTAGTTAAATGTTTGCTAATGCTAACAGGAGGTTAGGTTAGTTTTAGCCATTTATTCTGTCCATATTTTAGGAACAATGATGTTTTAGGATAAATTTCACAGTTTTCTTTTATAAAATCTGATGTTTTAATTCTTTAAAGTGAAATAGAAAAATCAAAGCTGATTGGAGGAAGTAACGCCCTGAGCCCGCCCCCCACAGGTTGCCTCAGCAGGTGACATTTGTTTGCAGACTGGACCCTCGCAGTCATGTGACATAATATGTGTTTATTATGAATTGAATTCATCCAATCCTTTGAATCAATACAACTTTTTCCTTTGCTTATGTGAAATTCTATAACGACTGTTAAGCTTGCAGGCGGTTTGTGTTTCTGCTCGGCATGCTGGGACTTTCTGGACTCGTTTCTTGGACTCAGGCCTGTAACTCTGTCGGGGATGTTTGCTCAGTCAGCTGGTTTGTGCACATTTTTAAAATATTCTTCTTTTGTGACTTCCTTCATGAGCCTGGGGGTGTTTTTTGGAAAGTAACTTTCAGCATAAAGATAAAACCCCAGTTTTTCTAATAATCCTGTGACTTCTCGGTCATTCAGGGTTTAAATTCAAAGAGTTGCCCTGAGCTCATTTTTTTCTCTAACATTAACCAACCTGCCCTCCTCTGTTGGACCATCTCCTACACCAGGACTGATTTCCCCTCCAGGTAGAAGCTGCAGCCAGTGGGAAGGATCTCTGCTCAGACCTGCGCTCACACCTGAGGGGCAGGCTTGTCAGCTTGGCAGAAACACAACAAAGCTGCTTCCTTTGGTGACTTTTTGATTTTCCTCTCTTTGATTCTGACTTTACTTTATGGAAGAAACAACAAAACTTCTTTCTTCCACCTCAGATCCAAACATTTAATCAGACAGAAAATCAATCAGCCGCTCGTCTAACAGGAAACTCGTTGTCTGTTACTGTTTGTCTGCGGTTTTCTTTCTGAACACAGTGCAACTTTGGTAGTCAACCCACAGAGGAAGTTGTTGTGCCTGATCTACTGTCAGTATGACGCAGTTTGTCTTTGCCGTGGTGTAGATAAAGCACGTAGTTTCAGAGGAAGTCTAGTCTGCATAGATCCAGACCGCAGATTAACTCAACCCTCAGTTTGAGGCTTTCTGCAGAAACAGGACTCTGATTTTATCAGCCATATCAGATCCTTGCTCACTAACTCATATTAAGTTTAACCTGTGTTTGTTTGTGTGGTTTAGCTGCTCTGCAAAGTTTCGCGGAGAATAAAAGTAGGTTATTATTGAACATTAACATAAATGTAGGTAAATCCAGGAAATCACATCATAGGATCTTTCAAATGTTGCTAGATTATGGTGAAAACCGATATTTAATCATCCGTCCCTCTCAGACCCTCCTCCACTCCTTACCTGCATTAATGGAACCGGTTTGAAGTCACCTGTCCAGAGCCTGAAACAGTCAGACAGGAGAACAGCAGGAGCCTGGCTCTATACTGACACCTGCTGGATCTTAAACAACATTACATCAAACACCGATTCAACGAACAGGAACCAATAACTTGATGGAAGGTTGTTTTATTTTATGTTAAATCATTAAAGGTCAAAATATATATTACATATTTTAAATATAAAGTCTATAAGGCCAACGTTTTGTGGAACTACTGTTAATGCAAATATATTATAATTTATTTTGGTTCACTGGAAGATAAAAAGCTGCATCTAATGCTTCTGGCAGCAAGCAAAAGATAATCACTAGAAAATAGTTAAAGCCTGGAGCACCTACAGTTAATGACTGGATTAATATCATTCAGGACATTTACATTCTAGATACGTTATCTTTTCCTGTTCAAGGTCGAAGGGAATCATTCTTCAGGATCTGGTGTAGTTTTAAAATAACCCTGGATCTCATACTTCCACTGTGGTAGAAGCTGAATTATACAAAGAAATTGTAACTTGCCTTTCCAAACAAAGAATTAATAATAAAAAAGCAAAAACCTAACCTGTCAAAATGTAAATGTAAGCTAATTTCTCCTGAAATAAATGTATATTTCTCTGATTTAAGCAGGTAGGGAAGATAATTTACAGATGGGAAAAAAATGATTTATATAAAGAAAGTGAAATTATTTTGAGTGCAGATCTATTTCTTTTAAGGGCCAAAGTCCTCCATCCTGTAGTGGATGATCTTATTACATTTGTACTTTTGTAATGGACATTTTTTTTATTTTGTAGATCAGTTTTTGCAGTGTTTCCTGTTACAAGGAAATTCATTCCACAAAGACTGGATGCATTCGTCATGTTTTACATAGAAAACTTTCTCACTATCAATGAACGGGGATCAATAACCAGACAACATGTAGGATGTGATTCAATAAAGGCATTTTTATTCATAAATTACAGGCATTTTATAAAGAACACTTTAATCAACCAAACATTAGAATCTCACAAAAATAGGAATGTTCCAAAATATAAGTTAAAAACAATCAGGC
Source organism: Jordanella pulchra (assembly GCA_034780135.1). Classification (NCBI taxonomy): domain Eukaryota; kingdom Metazoa; phylum Chordata; class Actinopteri; order Cyprinodontiformes; family Cyprinodontidae; genus Jordanella; species Jordanella pulchra. The sequence continues at coordinate 434 of JAUZNJ010034630.1, read as the reverse complement.
GACACATGGAGAAGAGCAGCAGGTCAGACTGTTAGACGCAGCTTGTTTCACATCGGAGTCAGTTTCACTTCTTTCTGATCATCTATGTGTTCATATGGGATTCCTGCAGGGGGCAGAGTCACACAGTCAGAAGGTCAAAGCAGTGATTACACTTTGAATTTTACTTTTAAAAGTCTCCACATTTGTCATTATTTCACAGCCCTGGGGATTCTCCTTGTTCAGAGTCAAATAACGTAAAACTTTACTGCTAGCAAGTCAAATAACGTCAAACTTTACTGCTAGCAAGTCAAATAACGTAAAACTTTATTGCTAGCAAGTCAAATAACGTCAAACTTTACTGCTAGTGTAGCTGAGTTAATTTTGTTTTTTTGTTTTTTTTATTTTATGAACCTTCTCAAAACATTTTTATTTCTATTTTGTTGAATTAACATGTC
>JAUZNJ010034629.1:0-12618 GCA_034780135.1 Jordanella pulchra | reverse complement strand
AGTTTGTAAGGTCGTGTGATAATTAAGTAAACAAATTTGATGCTCATCATCAAACTGTTTGTTCTCCTTTTCCCCCCAAATTGGAATCGATAAGAGAATCAATAAGGAATCGAATCATTTCAAAGAATCGATGAGGGAATCGGAATCGTGAAAATCTTATCAATTCCCATTCTTATTTACAATAAACCTGTGTTGTCCTGAACTATAGAGATAATGTTTTCCAAAACACTGGTTTGTGGTAAAGGATTCCACTTTTCTTAAACTTTGCTACAAACTAGAGACACATTATGTTGTCTTTTTAGATAATCAGGATTATTCTTAAATTAAAAAAGAAATTGCAACAAGAAATAAAATAACAGGAAAAGTCAAGTAGTTGTTCAAGAAAACCTTGCCCAAATGTGGGTAGGCCTGATGTGGGGTTTAATAGCAGGCATACCTTTATGTCTAACCGAATTACTCTGACAACATGAATCATTTAGATGATAGGGCATTAAGGATGTCCAACTCCCATCGTTGAGGGTAGGGCTTCTGCTACCAGATATGCCTGATCTCTAAACACAACTAAATAAAATATTTCAATCATTGGTAGGACTCTGTTCAATTTGACTGAATGTTGAGGAAGTAGATTAGGAATTAGGGTCAGAAGCTTTGACCTAGAACATATCAACAAGTTGCAGGACACCTGTCCTCAAGGACAAGAGTCTGACACTCCTGTTTTGCTCAGACTATTAAAACCACAGGCTTACCTCTACTTGAACCCTATAAAGTGACTCTCACAGCATATGTAGTTACAAAACACTTGTCATGCCTTTGTTATTCCACATTATCTGATTGAAAAGAAATCCTCCAGCAAAGTGGGTAATGTATAGACTCCACCAAGTAAAAGTATGTGGTGTTTGTGTGACCTAGGTCCAATTTCCTTTGGGTGCTCTCATGTGAAGGTTGGATAGGTACAGAATAATCAGACTTTGTATTTTTAAATTCAATTGTCCAGTATGGAAGGCAGCCAAGTTCCCTGTGGTTGGACCTAACAAACCTAAACTCAGGTTACATTTAAAGCATAAAAGACTATGTACAAAAGAGAAGAAAGTGACATGAGCTCATAGGAGACTTGGAGAATGTCTTAGCCTCTCCAGAGGACTGGTAAGGCAGCCATACATCTGGCTACCAATGCACAAATTTTCCAGGATCTTAAAAGGAAAATTATATCTTCAAAGTGACTAGAACAGCAGACCTATTTGCTTGGTGGTTTACAGAAAAAGAAACAGGAAACAAAAAGCTCTGATCTAACCCCAAAATGTTGAGATCAGCATGGCAAAGAAAAACAAGCAAAGCAATTACTGCAGCAAGGCAAGATTATTTATCCAAATAATGAATTTGTTTCTTTATATGCCAATCATTTCCCCAAAAAAGGGAGTTTATAAATGATCCTTCAATGGGAGCAAAGCACCGCAGTCCACCATGTGTCTAGTCCATGAAAATCTAAGAGGCATGTGGAAAACTAACACCCAGCCCATGTTGACATTAAGTGATTAGTTTATTGTAACAGTCAAAGGCCTGAGTATGAGGGGATGCTTCTAGTTTGCAGCAGTAGCCGTGAGTGAGACCTGAAACAGCTAATGACGACATTGCTGAAGAATCTGATGTGTGGAGGCACTGTGTGGCCTGAGGTCAACAACACAGAATGAGACAACCATGAACGTGAGGAAAATAGCCCAGGCTGGCTGCAAGGGCATCGCTCCTGCCCTGCCCTCAGATGATGTGCTTATTGAATCAGTAATCTATGGTACAGATGATAGTAGTAACACAGACAGAAGAGTTCCCACCATCTCGTTTTTAATAGTTTCTCCACAAAGGGCTGTGTTTCATAAATAACATTGGTAAGTGAAAATAAAATTATTTAACCTTCATTAATAATTACCCTGCCTAAGTTGACTTGAGCAGACAAAGGGTTTTGTATCCATAGGAAGTTAAACCTAGTTTGAGTTTTGACGATTAAACAATATAGAAAGTTATGGGTAGCCCTTAACATTTTCTGCCATGATGCTTAAAACTAATTAGTAAAGAATAATGAGACTGAACTGATCAATATACACTGAAGCCTATGCACAGATTTACAGCACATTTACTCCTTAGCTGTGATCAGAAAAGCTGTGGTGGTCCATTACCACAGGATCTTACAGGCGACCTTACTTTTACCTGATGCTGGATAAAATATGCTTAAAATTCTCTCAATGTAAGGTTACTTTATTTTCTGTCCAAGCTTAAATAGACAGAACATTAATGTGAAACCCTTCCACTCAGGGAACCCTGGGAATGTTTTAGCCTGACATGATGTTCCACTCCTTATACACTTCTGATAAAGTTTGATTACCCTTTTTCTTTCAATACTCGTCGCTCCTCCAACCCATCCATTTTCAGGATGTAGGGAATCAGAAAAGAACTGAATAATACACCTGATGTCAAATGGTGGTGCAGAACTTTGAACTGATTAGCTCTTTCAGAATGGTCATGTCGGTCTGTGAGTCCTTCACCTCCTAACTCTGTTATTCTCAGAGTAACTTTAACATTACCTAGCAGAGAGATGAACACCTTCACCCATGCTGCTTGGCTGGATGGACAGGCTTGTTTTAGAAAAGTGAAGAAGAAAAACAGTCTCCTCCACCTCTGTTGCATCTATCCATCTGCTACCTGGAGCTATTTTCTCTTCAAATACTGATCATACCATGTGTTTCACAAATTAAACAAGGTCAATCAGGAACAGATGAGCTCTGCTGTTTGTTGTCAGGTAGAAGCTATGTCCCAATGAAGGGCTGGAAGCTCTCCCTGCAGACAGAACAACCTAAAGTCAGGCTCTACATGAGCAGAAGGAGAAATATCCCAGTTTAACCACTGAAATATTTTTCATGGTAGAGTGGGACCTTCCTTCCCTGATGCCCATCTTATCCTCTGTGATATGAACAGACACCGTTGGAGCGTGATGAGGGTGGAGAAGGTTTCTTTAAGCCTGTCTATCTAGAGCCATTTGAGTCTTGTTAAAAGTACCAGGTGTTCCTGAATCTACAGAAAGCTCCACCAGAACAGACCAATCCTTCCTCAGACTGAAGATGATGTGGTCAAACCAAAGTTGTCTGAGTGACATTAGAGGGCTATTAAACTGCTGGACTCTTCATGTCTTCTGTCCTCTGTCTTTGTCTAAGTCTGTCATTTCAATCACTAACTTTATGACAGAACCTTGCAGAATCTCTCTGAAACACTGAGGTTATTTAACATGGGTCAGAACTCTTGGCAGAAACTCAGTGGCTGTCAGTTTTGATCCCTGTTCAGATTCATCTGCTGCAGAGATCTTGTAGTCGCGGCTTAAGACACCACTCTCGTCTTTACCTGTTTTATTGATGTGTACAAAGGGCGTAATAGTTGTGAACTTGGGTTTCATCAGGTTTTCCATTTGCTCTTCACACTCATGCAAAGCCGATTTAAATTACTGAGAAATCTGGACTTGAAAAGGGTCCTGGCATACAATAGGGGTTGATACATTTGGAACTCTGATCTCCCTTTGGAAAATCAATTCTCTTTTAAGTGCTGTTTGATGAGTCCACCATACTTTTGACATCTGGGTCCAGAAGAACCCACTGACTTGATCCCTTGGAAACACTAAATGCTTTTTCCAAAGGGTTTCACCTAGGGGTCCTGAATTAAAATGATCTATCAGACAGGCATTATAGTGTTTTGCTGCTTGTGGTTCTGTGCTGCCTCTGATAAAGACACAGTATACATTTGTACACAACTTTAAAAAAACATGAGATGATTTCCAACAACTGCAACAGCAGAGGCTGACTGCCTTATTTCCTTAATTCTTATAGAGGAATTGATTAACATAATGACTGTTAAAATGTAAGTCCTGCCTTTCATGTAAATTAATATAAGTGATTTACAAATTGTAGGTACTATTACTTACTACTACTTTTTTTCATCACTGATCAACTTCTCTTCGACTCATTGTTCACCCTGTATACTTCGCGAAGGCTGTGTGCGATATCATCTAATTATAGCCCCTGGCTCCTTTTCTTTAACCTTTCATGGGCTCAACACTAGGAAATCTATCTCAGGTGTCATTACGCCATGGAAGCACTGGTGGAGGATTCTTTTAAAATTCAGGATGACAGCCTTCCAAAAAATAGATAGATACGGTACAAAAAAACACAAATTACACAAATATTGCGTATGGCTGAGGCTCTTCTTTATACAAACCAAAAATTATGAAGATGTGTACATTTGCATTTGTCACACAGAGTACACATGAAGCAACAATGTCACTGTAAATAATACCACACATTTTTGCTAATTTCTGTAAGTTGGGCTCTGCATTATGTTATGTCAAGCAAAGGACTATGAGATTCCTTATAACTCCATAACAGCAGTAACAGACCTCACAAGCTCAGAACTACGAAGGAAGTATCCAGCCTGTTTTACCTACGTCCTTACTTACAGCTAGCACTATTCAGACATTGACAGTGACAATGGTCACTGCTGAGACTCTTCCATTTTGGCTTAAGAGTTCTCATCAATTAGATAATTGCAGATACAGCTAAACTTTGCTTTCCAAACACAGGAGTAGTTCACTAATGACTTGAGCTTGCGTTAACTAAGATAGAATGTTAACTTGGACAAAAAGGAATGCAAAGATCCTACCAGCATTTTACTGTTACTGGTAAAAAAATCTGTAGTGGAAAAGTTTGGCTTGCTTTTTGTCTTAATTATGAGCTCTGATCTGCAAATGAGGTCACCACCAAGATAACGTTTTTACTGCAAGTTGGAAAACCAGTGGGATTTGCTAAGTGTTGTTCTAACTACTAAAAGCAATACAAGCCAATTATGTTTTTCTCCCCAAACTTTCTGATGCACTGTCTATGTTTGAGCTTGCAACTTGACACTAAGCTAAGAGGGTGGATCTGTTTTCCATTAGTGAAGCCTTGTGTCTCCTCTTTCATTTGCCTGAAAACACATGAACACACTGTTTGGACTAATGTTCTGATGAGATCTTACACAGAGCAGTGTCACGGGAAGCCGGGCATGGCTTCACAAGGTGTTGGGTTCCTAGACAGCACTCATTTTGTCATGCTCACTGCCATCAGATGAGTCGTATGCCTTGCTAAGTGGATGATTGGAAAGATGCTTCTCTAGCTCAGTCAAATAAACTCATGTTATAGAAAAGTCTTAATGCCTTTGCCACAGAGAAAGATCTGGAGTAATGAAAGGAATTTTTAAAAGGTTCAGCCAATGGTTCATTTCCTTTAGTTTTTGGATCAGACCTGCGGGCTTTTCAATCACTGAAGACAAACCCTTGAAAATATTGTACTTTTTTGTAATATTGCACTTTTTTCCAGATGGTTGAAGATGAATCCTAGCATGAGGTACGAGGAAATTATCTTCATTCTTGCTATGTTATTCCTCTAAAGGTAACTCAAACCTGGCCTTACTTCTTTTAGTTTACTCTTAAAGCAACATAGGGCTGACAGGTTCTGATCAAAATGACCAGAACTGATTTCTTTGTCACTGCGGGTGGAAACACTTTGATTGCCTGAAAACTGTTTACATTGTTGTACCTGTTCACATTTAGACCCCTTTGAAATTTTGTTAAGCTAAGGTAGTTAATTCAGACATTCTTGGGGTCATTCAGTCAAATCATTCAAACAGTTTCAAGTTTCAAGTTCAAGAAAATCAACAATCATTAATTATCTAATTTTCACAAATAACTCAATTTTCTAATAAACATAGGGTTGCCTTTATTATCTGATTCAGAAGTGTTGTAAATTAGATATCTTTAACAATTTCTAGATGTGGCAGGAATGTGTTCTGTTTGGTATGACCCTCTGCTTTAAAAGCATGTTAGTTAATTTAGAAATAGAACTGTGATTGAGCTCCCTTATATTTAATGCCCCGTCAGTTTAACTTGCCTGCATGTACAGTCAGAGGAATCATTAAGAAGTTTAAAATACCAGGACCTTTTAAATGAAAATCTGCCCCCTGCCAAAAAGCTGAAGAAATGGTTGTCATTGGGTCTCTCAGCAGGATAATGATCTGAAACATGGCAGATCTACACAAAGATGGGTCAGCAGTCACAAAATCAAGGTCCTCCCATGGCCATCTCAGTCCCCAGACCTCAACCCAATCGGAAACCTTAGGGGAGAGAAAAAGAGGAGAGTGCACAAAAGAAGACCCAGGACACTGGATGATCTAGAAAGATTGTGCAAAGGAGAATGGTCAAAGATCCCTCTCTCTGTGTTCTCCAATCTTGTGAAATGTTATAGGATGAGATTAAGTGCTGTCTTGTTGGCAAAAGGGGGCTGTACAAAGTATTAACATCAGAGGTGCCAATAATTGTGAGACACAGGATATCATGTTTTTTTTATGTTTTAAATATGTGATTTTATTTTTACCACCAAAGTAATGTACTTAAATAAAGGTTGGATTTTAATAATTTTTGCATTTGGGTTCTTTGTTGTTTAAAAGAAAAGGAGAATTTTTTTAAGTCCTCAACCACATCTTAAACAGGGGTGCCGATGATTGCGAAGGGCATTGTATCATTCTGGTCATAATCCACACTTCACATCCATAGCTGAGGGTAGGAACACTGGCCAACCAATAAATCTGGAGCTTTGCTTTTTGTTTCACCTTTTCCCTAACCATAGCAAGACCCCATGACACTTAAACTCCTGCACTTGAGACATAAACTGTGTGCCAAGACAACTTATATCTGGTTAAGACTCAAATGGACTCAAAGTTGATCTTCATACCCTGCCCTTTGCACTCTATGACCAACCACTCTAGCTCATACTGTAGGCCTTGGCCAGAGGGAGCCAGTATAACCCTGCAGTATGTGGAAAGCAGAGACAAAATCTGTTTGTCCCTACACTAGTCCACCTAGAAATCCGGTCCAGAAAAGTCATAAGAAAGACTGGTGACAAAGGGCAAGACTGCCACATTCCAACCTGCACCTGGTGTCAGAGTGGGACTCCCTGCCCCTCAGGCCCATCCACTTGGCCCATCAACTCTCATTTCATCAGTCCCCAAAGCCTCAGACAAATCAGTCTTTTTAATAGATGGGGGAATCGGCACCCGGGAAAAGGTTTAACGGTTTATTAGGAAAATAGTCAGGATCAGCTGTGATGATCATCAGCAGTGGCGAGTATCATTAGGGGAAGATTTGCAAAATTAATGTGCGACACATGATCATGGAATGTTTCATTACCAGTTTTTAAAGGTAACTAACAACAAAGGGAAGCCAGGAGTAAGCTCAGTGGAGCAGACAGCAATCCAGATAGTCCTTGAATGGGATGATGTCCCAGTGTTGGAGATCCAGCGGTAAGAGCTGTTTTTCTGAATAACTGTCGAGGTGGAAGCAAGGGTCAAAACCAGGAGGTCAGATGACTGAGAATAATCCAGCCTGTGATCCAGAATCAGGGTTGGAATCAATACAGGGGTCAGAACCAGGAGTTCCGATGACTGAGGATAATCCAGTCCGTGATCCAGAAGCAGAGTCATAGTAGAAGAAGAGGTCAAAACCAGAAGGCACAAAAAACAGATCTGTTTTCAGTTCTGATCATATTCTACACAGTAAAAAAGACAGCTGAGAAAAAAAATGATGGAAATATATACCATGCGGATTTAAGTGAATATTATTTTTGTGGAAAATTTAGTTTGCCTTACTTGGATCCTCATCATTAGCTCTAGCATTGCTTGGATTGGAACGGGGCAGCTGTGAGGACAGACTGGATGTAAAATCAATTTGTATTTTAGTTGCCCTGCATAATCATTGCTTGTTGCAACCACAAACTGTAAAGTCAGACAGACAGAATCAAATTGAGTTACAGCCAAAATCCCTAGACCACACAGTGCACAATACCATCAAAAAATATTACAGTTGTTTGAAAAAAAAACAAAAAAAAGTTTTTAATTACAATCAGGCACTATCTGGGGCTGCCTTTCAATCAGATGTGAATCACAGCACTGTATTGAGCAGTACTCTCAGGCAATGTTAGCTGCATGATATTATGAAATGGAATTACTGAACCAACTGAAATATACAAAAAGGAATTCCAAAATCCTCCTGATCCCAGCACTCCTCTTTTTCCTTTTCATGCCTCTGTGGAAAAAAACAAGTTATTAAATAATGTCTCTCTCCTGCCTTGGTACATGCCTGCCAAAATGTCACCACATGGATTCCTATTAAGCTAAGAGCATACCACTGGCAGGAGAGGGTGGTGTTTCCTGAAGTGTGCCACATGCCTTTTCATTAATCAAGGTTAACATTAAAAGGGATTGAGATGATGATTGAATAATAATGTGGTACCTGGAACAAAAGTTCCCAGAATAGACTTTGGCCATATACAGGATCGGGTTGGATGCAGTCAAAAATCATGGCAAAAAAAGGAATATGTCAATAATGTTTACCCATAAAGAAAAGGACTTAAAATAAAAAAACACTGGCTTTAAAAAGTCTAAAAGATGTTAGAAGAGACAATCTGACAAGAAAGCAACTGCAAAGTGATTTTATGTTAATCTGCAAGTTTATTTCAACCTGTCTTTCCAGCCTAAAATGTTTCACATTTTCATTCTCTGTACAGTATACAGACTAAACATTCCTCAGTGCTGAAAAATATTCATTAAATAAACTCAGTTTTTTCTTTGAAAATATTTTTTAATCATTTCAAATCTCCATAATTCAGTCAGGGTGGTTAATTTATGCAAGTAAGTAAAGCTTTATAAAAAAAACATAAACAAAACTTATCTACTGTAGTTTGGGCTAATCAAAGCTCACTAGTTCTTATTTTTAGAACTTAATCTCCCACTAATACTAAAAAAGTCCCTCTATCATACCAAAAACATCTGCTTAAAGAGTTCAACTAGTAGAACAATTTAATAAACTAGTACCATGATGTGGAAGTAGCAAAGTCACAAATTACTGGTGGGATACAACCTACGATATCAAGGTTAAAAAAGGAAAGTGAGTGATGCTGCCTTGAACCAAGGTCTCTTTTATTGTGGGCTGTGGATGCAGGATGATGATGCATGCACCTCAATGAGCCACTGTCTGTACAAATGTAGGGCAGTGAGAAATGAAAGTTTCCCTTACTGCCCAATCTTTTTGGCTTAAACCAACATTTTAGTGCCTGGCTGAGGGCTTAGGCCCTCACGGAAACGGGTGTCACATCAGCTTCAGAAAATGTAGTTCCATGGTTAAATGGCAACTGGTGGCACCACAGAATGTGAAAACAGCAATCATGTCATTTGGTGCTGCCATGAAGGCTATTTTTGAATAATACTGCAATGGAGTCTGGAAACACCCAAAGTTGTTAACATGAGCTAAAATAGTGCAATAAAGATTCCTCCAGCTTAAAAGTATTGCTTGTTTTCCACTGAAATGCTTTCCTGACTGCAAGCATATTTTTTTTGTCCTCATGTTTCAAGCCAGCCTTGTTGAGATAGGGTTCAAACTGGTCAAACATCCACATGTTGTTGTATCTTTTATTCAACACAGATATCACCTTAGTAGCATCAGACCTCACTCCTCTGCATCTCTGCTTTAGACTGAACTGAGCTAGCAGCTCAGCTGAAGCAAAATGTCATTTTAATTTTCAGATTTTATTCCTCTTGGCTGTAGCTTCGACACAGAAGTATTAAGCATAGGGATGTCCAGATACCAGTTTTCTTCCGATAGAAAACAAGTACAAGTACTAATATGTTAGTACCTGCTGATACAAAATACTGTTACAAGTGCTAAAAAGTTTTCTCAGTTTAAAAATGTTATTTTTAAAAATGCTAAGTCAGCAAAGTCAGACTTTACGCTTTGAACCTATACAGTTTAGTTGCAAGAGAGGTGGCTTTTTTTCCAACAGGGATGGGCCTCCCAGCTGCAGCTAAGGTAAACTTAATTGTTTTGATACTCTGAACTATAACAAATATAGAAGGGGTATTAGTTAAGAATATCCAGTTGTTTTCTAAGTAAAAATAAGAGTACTTGAGACTGGTATTGAGTCTAATACTGATACCAGTATCAATGCTTCCCTAATTGCTATGCATCCCCTTTTGAATAAATGTCTTTGTTTTTTTCACAGGTTTTACCCAGGCTATCGTAGGATCTCACAAGAAAGCATTCTCAAAGATTTTGGCTGTAAGGCTCAACCAGGTGTTTTTCTACTAATGTAGCCTTTCTACTTTAAAACCAGATGCAAACTCAATTTAATGTCATCGACAAGATAATTAAGATAGCATCTTCAGACGTCTTCATATATGAACATCTGACATGCTGTGACAAAAGAAGAAGAAAATGCAGGTGCACAGATACTTGTTTCCAAGGGTAGGGATAAATAACAGACTAAGGCTGACTTTGATAAGCGAGAGTCATGGAACATCTTTCACAGCAAAGTAACTAATTACTTCAGTCTGCTACAGGACTCATATTTCATCATCAAACGGGAAATGATTTTTAGAATGTCTGTATCTTTGGATAGCCTTTCGTGAGGTTTCATCAGCTGTTGATGTAGTTGACTTTCTGGCGGACCTAATGGCCAAGGTGAAGTCTGGAGTTTGTCAAGAGGTGAGCCACGCCAGAAGGAAATCTGTGCTTGTCTTTCTTCTGCCTTTGGGATAAGCCTGTAGTTCCATGACTTCTTTCCAACCTTTCAGCATCACGCAGCGGAGACGTGCTTTTAAAAAAAAAGAGAATTAGGAAATTATGAGCAGAAATATCACTTGGTATTTCAATGGAAAAAGTGGCTCAGTGAGTATGGGGTTTGTCTGTGTTGGATTGTTTCACAGGAAGGGACAGATGATCCACAGGAATGATGATTAGGTATTGTAGCACATATCTGCCAGTTTATTTTGCATTGTTTCCCAAGTTTGAGAATTTTTTTTCCTTTTCTGCTGTGAGTTTTTGGTTGATGCTCTGGTTCTTACCTGACTACTTGTAAGCAGCAGCAGGCAGCACATACTGATATCTAGGAAGAACAAGTGCTGAGGAGAAGGACACTCTAATTCAGCTCCTAATGATACCAAACACTGCACAAAGAACCAGCTGTCTATTAAACTTATTGTGCAGGATCCACAGCACCACAAGTGCATTTACATCTGTATTCAAATAAATATTTGTATCTCGATCTGGCTTTAACCCTGAGCTAAAAGGATGGTTATCTTTGTGTGGTCCAAGTTCAAATAAATACAACCAAATAGCTGCCATCCTTGGGAAAGCAGCAAAAATACACAACAGGCAGCAAACACTGGGGCCCAAACCGCTAATCTGTGATGCGTGCTCAATGCACCTCACTCCTTTATGCATTCAGCTCCTGTGGTAGTTGGTCATGATTGGTTTGTTTGGCTCCTACACACAGCCCTGCCTTCTGTGCAATAAACAAACATCTCCTATAGTAAGATTAGAGTTGAGTGGTGGCCAAAAACAGATCTATTATATTTATATTTAAATCTGAAGTTTCAGATTTTAATGACAGCTTCTCTGAGTAAATCACCATTGTAACAGACCCTGGAAAGATAAAGGTTGATTTTTCTTGAAGAATTATCACATGTCTCACAGTTTTTTCTCTTTATAACCTCAGTGTGACTGTAGAATTTTCCTCTGATGTTTGATGGGAGGATGTTCTGATCCAGACTGTTGTGTGGTTAAATCAGACCCTTGACTCCTGGAGTGCGGTTTACAACGTCTATTCCCTCCGACAATCTTCCCCCACTATACAACCAACGTTCCTATACATCCCCTGGTTCCCCCTGGTTGTCTAGATCCGAATAACCCATGGCAGGTCTAACATTAACACATTGATTTGCAACCCCATCCCCCTTACTTGAAGTTGAAGAGAAAATGATTACTCTTCTAAGTTTGCTATCAACACGAAGTCATTATAACCAACATATTCATTAAACTTACAAGGTTTCTTACTTTTAACTCTTAAAAATAAAAGTTTTGTTTACCTTTCAAACATTGCATAACTAATAACCCTTCAACATCCTGTCCCATAACTAATACAGCATAAACAGTGTGTTTTTACAGTGTGTCCCCTGTGGTCACGCGACCAGGTAAGATCGTCGGGTGCTGTGTGCAGACGTCACCGCATCTGGCTTAGCTGTGTCTGTGATCCAGACGTTGTCTCCTGGTGACAGCTTACCCAAGTGCTCGGTATCTGCTGTTGTAGTGTTGTGCGTCTGCCCGCCTCTTCTCCCTATCCTTCCGCCGAGGATCCAGAAGGTCTGGAAGTGTCGGCTGTAACCTTTCTGGCAGGACAGGTAGAGTGGTGCGCAGGCGCCGTCCCATTAGCAACTCGGCAGGGCTGTAGCCGTTGCTTAGTGGTGTCGCTCTGTAGGCCAACAGAGCGCGGTAGGGGTCACTGGCTTTTTTGAGCAGGTTCTTCACTGTTTGGACGGAGCATTCAGCCTCGCCGTTGCTCTGGGGGTATGTTGGGGTGCTGGTTATAAATACAAAACAATAGTCACTGGCAAAGGCTTTAATTTGATGCCCAGTGAATTGTGTCGCTAATACAGTTGTGGTCAAAAGTTTACATACACTTGTAAAAAACATAATGTCATGGCTGTCTTGAGTTTCCAATAAGT
>JAUZNJ010034628.1:0-12618 GCA_034780135.1 Jordanella pulchra | reverse complement strand
TGATTTGAATGAACTGTCTTTGTGAAGTGCCTCGAGATGACATGTGTTGTGATTTGGCGCTATATAAATAAACTGAATTGAATTGAAAATAGTTATACATAAATTAAAAATACTCTCTGAACAGAAATAGTATTTGGAAGACTTTCATGTGTAGTTTTAAAAGTTTAGATAACTCAACTCTGGAGTGTTTTGTAATCGATCCCAGAATTTTTTTTTTTTTTTTTTTAAAGTTTTAGATGCAACAACACCAGAGTGACCAGACTAAAAAAACAAAAGCTGAGAAAGCAGCCTGTCCTACATTGTCTCTCAAAAGCATCCTTGTTATTCCACGTTTGTTTCTTCTGCAACTCAATCTTACAGTGTTGTGTTAACATGAAGCTCCCCTCATATTAAATTAAAAAAGATCTTTAACTGCTGAAAAGACTTATCCATATTCAGAGAGAACATTTTATGTAGAGTTCTGCAGTTCTCCCATGTGGAGTGCCTTAACCCCTTAAGCCTGAACACCGCCATTCAGATTATTGATATTGATTATTGATTGATAGAGATCAATATTTGTAATGTTAACCTTGTAAGTGTGCAAAGACATGATTACATGATGATTCCCGTACTGCTCTCATTGCCTCATTTGGAAAATTTTGTGGTTGGTGTGTGTGCTGACAGCTGCACTTTTAGACTTTTGAGATTAAAACAGTTGGAGCAATAATCTGAAGTTCAGTTATCTGTTCATAGAGGAAACACCCTGACAGGCTGAGGATTATCACAGAAGGACAGACCTTATTCTCTACTACTACTTGATTCAATCTTGACATAGTCCAGAGGTAATGTGTACTTATTATCAATAATGTTGTAATACTTTATTGGAACAAATTCTGTTCATACTTTAAGATGTTTTTTCTCAATTTGGATTATTTGGAGAAAACTACCTCTCAAATAAAGAACGTGGTTTCTACAAAATGGTACCATGATTTGACAAAGGGAAACTGAATTTAAGGAGGACAGCTACTGATTAAGGTTAATGTTGGATAAACCTTGGCAGAAATCAAGTGCACACCCTGAAAGGTATGCATAGACATTTTTCTAAAACTTGTGCAGATGCCCAATTATACTTCAGATGTCAATTTCTGCCAAGGCTGATTCTGATGGTCTGATCTGTGAATTGTCAATTTATTTAGAACTTGAAATGCAAAGAAATGATTTTTTTTAAAATGAAATTAAAAAGAGATAAGTTAAATGAGGAATAAGATGGTCAAAGTGTTGGGGTTCCCTCCAACCACGGGTCACAGAAGGGTCTATTTAGACATGTTCAAACAGAGATTATTGACAGTCAAAACAGTAAGCAGCGTCATGAACGGACTGAAACCAAACATGCAAATGAATAACAAAAACTAGAGGATTCTTTAAAATGACAAGGCAGCATTTCCTGCTGTGAAACTATTTTTCCACCACCCAAAGAGGAAACAGTTACTTAGGCCCCCAGTTGAACCAATAACACAAGTGTTTAAACTGCCCTGTCAGCCAGATGCAGCTAAAAACTCAGTTGTGAACTCAATCTCTTCAGAATACTTCCTTTGTTGTGTAGATTTGTTCAAAATGTCAACAAAAGAACCCAATACAGCCTTTCCAACTGAAATTAGCAGGTGAACACAGATCGACCAGCTAACAATCAGCATTTGGCCCCTAATGGCAAAAAATGCTAGGTCTAACCTCTGTACTTCCTGCTGCATGTTTGGTGACATCATCACATGAAACAGAAATCGGGAAAGTTAACAACGGAGAGCAACATGTAAGGAAGCCAGGGCGTAGTATGTGTGCTTTATTGTTGCCTCCGCTGTGCTCAATGGTATCACATAGATTAGTGTGTTGACCTGAGCCTGGTGTTCCCACTCCACGCTGATTGGAGCCGAGCAGTTTGAAGGAGATTTTAACCCGGGTCATTTGCCGAGTTGTTTGACTTTGGTTGATCACAATCTTGTTGTTTGACTTGGGTTGACATCAGCTCACTACTATGAAGAAAAATGAATTGAATTAAAGGAAAACATTGACTCTATGCAGATACATTTGACTGAGACTCAGACTGACATAACTGATAAGGTTGGAAATATATCCTTACTGGAGACTGTGTAGTGATTATGTAAATTTCAATACTTGCTTTGAATTAATTTTGTTCATACCTAAAAATGTTTTTTTTTCTCCTTTTGCATCATTTAGGGAACACTTCCTCTTAAATACAACACTGGGTTTTACAGCGCCAAACTGTACCTGAGGTATGAAAATCGCAGCATAAGTGTTTCATGACAAAGAAGCAGAGTTTCATCTGGAGCTGCACATCAACGAACAAGACGAGAATATGAAAGCTGTTGCAACCTTCTTGGTTTTGGTGAATTTCTTCACCAGCTGCCATGGTCAGTTAACTTTTTAAAAATTTTTTTATTTTTTTTGTTTCATCAATCATTACACTTCTTGTGGTTTTTCTCTACAGGTTTGACCTGCAAGGCTGCTCCACTGCACTTGTCTGCAGCCCAGCTTGATGCTGGCCAGGGCATGGTGGTAATGACTGACAAAGACTCCAATGTTTTCTTCCTGAGTGGATCAAGTTGGGCCAAACTGGGCTCTGTTCCTCTCAAGCATGTCTCAGTGGGACCTGCAGGGATCTGGGGAGTCAACAATGAAGACCAGGTCTATAAATTTGCTGGTGGCAAGTTCTTTCCAGTTTCAGGTGAGTATTCTGCTTCAGAGCAAAGTTTTCAAGGTTCAGAACTGTTTCCATTTTCAGTTGTTTGGTAATGCACGTCTTTATGTGTTCAGGTCTGAAGTTGAATCAGTTGGATGCTGGTGGAGAAGGTCGTGTAGTCGGGGTTACCGACAGCAATAGCATCCACTGTGTCAATGCCAGTTATGTCTCACCCACTGAGCAGGGGGATGCTTTGAACTGGAATACGTTGCCAGGGTTGCTGATGCATTTCAGCTGTGGTCCATATACATGCTGGGGAGTGAACTCTAATCATGACATCTTCTTCATAGTAAAAATAGTTAATTATTACTCTTTCCTATATTGTTATAATATTATCATATCAGTTTTTTATCATTTGTTTTCTTTTTGCAGAAAATCTCACCAAACAGCTGTTTGAGAAATGAATGGACACACATAGAAGGAAAAGCAGTAAAGGCAGAAGTTGGGATTGGTGGACGTGTCTTTGTTGTAAATCAAGCTGGAAACCTCTACGAAAGGTAAAGTTTTAACCAATTTCTGTTGGAAATCTGCACAGCACAGAGATTGTACATAGTTATAAATAATGACCCTTGTCTTTACAGAATTGGTATCTCTGACAAAACTCCTGGAGGTGCACATTGGAAACATATTGAATTCCAGAAGCCCATCAAGTATGCGAGCTATGACCTGGGACGTCTGTGGATTATTACTGAGTGTAACCTCATCCTAGAGTGCCCTCACTAACCAGCTGGAAGTAATTGCACAATTCTATTTCACATTTTTTTCGGGGGTATATCCCTTTGTGTGCTTAATCAGAAGATAATTTTAAAGCTTGGTTCTGAAGTTGAACAATGGGAATATAAACTATTGTAAGGATCTGCTTAGAGAATCCCATGACAAGGAAAAAAAGTAAATCTTTTGAAGAATAATTTGTCAAAAATTACATTAGGTAGTGGAGGGTGGGATTGATAAATCATTACACTTGATGTTCACACTTGAACCTTTTTCATGTAAATTGTCAAAACTTTGTTTTAAGGAAACAATAAACTCCTTCATTCATTAACCCTGTGTGTGCTTCTTCTTATCTGTGGTTGATTGAAGTGGTTCTGTCAGGCCAAAAGGGACAATATAAAGGGAGAAATATATATATTTATCATCTATTTAATCAACTAGAAAGAGACTACTGATCATTAATCAAGAAGCATTAAAAATCATTAAAAATGTTAACTGTCCAACAGAGTGGTCTTCATTTGCTACAACCCCAGACAGGGATTTCAATTAAATTCAGTTAAATTGTATAACGCCAATTACAATACATGTCATCTCAAGGCACTTTACAGAAACGATTCAATCAGATCACAGAGTCAGGCTGGTTAAAAGTTTCTATCTAATGGAAACCAGCTGATTGCATCAACTTATTGATTCGACAACAACCTCTCAAACCATGCATAAATGTAGCAACAGTGGAGAGGAAAACCTCCCTTTTGACAGGAAGAAACCTCCAGCTGTAATGGGCTCAGTGTGGGCGGCCATTTGCAGAGACTGACTGGAGTTCAAGGAGACAGAAGCAGACGTATAGAAAGAAGCAGAGATATAAAAGGTAACTGTCATCCAGCTCCACAGGCGGCCCCGTCCAGGAAAGAAAGCTGGTCATGTCAGCCTGATGCCTGTGTCTCTGGCTCTGGATTGCATTCTTTCACGTCAGCACCACTGGATCTGTCAGCACTGCTCCTCCTCAGCCAGAACCCAGATTTTAAGATCATTCCCTGCCCCACTGTGACCAACTGTCATCTCCCTTCAGATCCTCCAAGCTTGAGACCAGCTCCAGTATTGCTGATTATATCTCACCTGTTTGTAAATAAATCTTTTAAGAAAAACTTTTCTGGTTGTCCCCATGGTTGTGCTCTTCAAAAGTCATTTCCCGAAAGCTTGTCATATTGGGGTTAAAGGAAAAAAGCTGCGACACAATGCAAAGGCATAGCTATATCTTAATCCATGAAAACCAGCAGCTCTTCATAACAAAACCACTGTTTGAACTCTCAGCCATTCTCCTGCGTACATCACTTCCATTTTCTCCCTCAGTGACTGAGTGGCATTGATCATAACACAATGCTTGTATTTTAAAAATCTTTTCTCAGCCAGGCCTTTTTCTGTAGAAAGTACATTTTGACATAAATGCATTTCACCTGACAGATTACTAAACAACTTCACGATTTGGTTAAAATGGTTGTTTTTTTGAGAGAAAGAATGCCGAACCAGGACACTGAGTACAAGGATGGAACCAATTTAATAAATGAACATTAAGTTGATGGGACTCTAGTTTTGAGGCAAAAAACATGCTGTGTTTCCTCATACACATCTCTTCATTCTGCCTCAAAGGTTAATTTACTGTTGATAATTTGCAAAGTTGGATCCCCATGCTTCATTGTTGGACACTTCGAAGTGTCACCACAGAGTAAAAACGTAACAACCCTTAAACAAATTTTGAAAAAGATGCTACCAAAGTGGTCTGTACCACAAGGGTTAATTGTGGGGCTGGTTTAACGGCAAAATTCATCTAGAGCCACCATCCAAAAGACACTTTTTAAGAACAAATATTGTAGAACTAACAGAACTCATGGAAATATGGAAAAATAAAATACAAAATGTCATTTAAGTAGCATCCCCAGGGCACTGTGTTGGTGTAGTGGTTAAGTGCGTGACCATGTCTGGAGACCTCCGTCCTCAATGTGGCCGTTGCTGCTTTGAATCCCGGCCAGTCGACCTTTGCCGCATGTCTTCCCCTCTCTCTACAACCCTTTCCTGTCTGCCTACTTTCCAAAGTAAAGCAATATGAAGGCCATTAAAAAAAGTAGGACCCCCATGTCTATATGCAAAAAGCATATTGGGGTTAGTTTTGCTTTGAAGAAGTGGTTTCCTGTGCCTGAGTTCTTTGCTTTTTTTATAAGCTTGTTTTTTATCCTAGTTTATTGTTCCCTTGACCAGTATAACCACAGCTAAAACAAAAAAAACTGACAAACACTCTTCTACGTGCATCTTGTGCATAGCAGCAATCCTGAAACATGTCTTACTAACACAGAGAAAGAAGAACTGGAACACAGGAACAGTCTCCCCTCAGTTTTCCTGAATTTGTTCTGCTACTGATGTCTCCTCTAATTACTGTTCTGGTTCTTTCATTTTCCACCCCCACCTTTGTATAGAGACCTTGTTTTCCATAAATTATCTGTTCTCTTTTTTTTATTAGTATTTTTTTGCCTCTGTCAGTCAGTCTCTATCTGAGTCATCCCTGTCCACATCATAGCAGCTCTGTATTTACTCTCTTTACAGTCTGTGAACACTACAAAAATTGTATATTGATTACTCAATTTCAGTTGTTAAGCAAACTGCTGAACTGTTATTCCTAAAAATGTTTCTCGCCACATTTCAGGGACACTATCTTGTGGTCACGGGTGTGTGGAACAGCAGCTACTCTAGTATTTGTTGCAAACTGCGCCCTCTTGTGTCCGCTCAGTTCTCTGCAGTGAAGGAACTATGTAGCCCTCTGTTTGCAGCAAGGAGCTTGCTTTTCCCCACCTGACTTGGGGTGTTTAATTTCAGGGGCTGCTTCTTCTAAGGACCCGATTCCAGCTGGACTAGGTTCTTTGAGGACCGTTAAAATAAGGACGCCAGAAAACTCATGGCTCTGGATTCAAAAAGGTCCAGCCTTCTCCGGCTTTCACCGCCCCTCACTCAGCGTAACCTCTGTCACTTAGCAACCGTGACAGTTACACAAATCAAGAAAATAATGGATGCTGAACTACTTCCTACTGTTCTGTTGCTAATTTTATTGTTGATGGGCTTTAGCAGCAGAACCGTGGTCACAGATATCAGATCTGTTGTTCACTGCAAAGATATTGGAATCTGAGCTTAAATATCAGCGAAACCCATAAATAAAGTCTCTCAATAAACCAAACATTGCTGCCACATATCTGACTCGATAACCTTTTAAAAAATATATTTTAATTAATTTCCAACGGGATTATTCACTTATTTCAATTATATTAAACTGCACTTACAATATTCATCACTGTTCGTCATGATTTCTCCTTTTCTCTGAGCACAAAGCAGTCGTCTTTTTTTAAATCGCAATGAACCACGAGAAAAAAAAGGGCTACATAGGATACAAGGGACCCATCCTTCAAAAAGTCTTCCAATCCTAACAGGCCGTGGCGCAGCGCTATGACGTAACCGGCCAACAAATCCGGCCACCGCAGGAAGCAGACGCTGAATCCGAACACTGTGACTGCTGGTGTCAGACAGGATCTGTGTTAAGATAGTATGAGTGTTAAGGGAGTTGATTTCACTCCTTGACTACTGCCAAACGAACCACCAGTTTTATAACTAAAGAACATAGAATATTAATAGAGGCTTTACTTAGCTAAAATAAAAAGAATTACTACTTGTTATTAATTCAAACACTTCTCATTCTTGCAAGAATTACAACGAATACTGCTTGAGAGATTGTCACTTGTTCAAAAATATATTATTCTCCATTCACATCATTCACTGATGTCTGAGAGAACCACTTATATCAACTACAGATTAGGAGCACACAAAAATGAATGGATGATGGTTGATGAATTGAAGAGTTTATTGTTTCCTTGAAAAAATGTTTTGACATTTTACAGGAAAAATCGTCAGTGTAAAAACCAAAAGGACCAAAATACTCCC
This sequence comes from Jordanella pulchra, assembly GCA_034780135.1. Taxonomy (NCBI): domain Eukaryota; kingdom Metazoa; phylum Chordata; class Actinopteri; order Cyprinodontiformes; family Cyprinodontidae; genus Jordanella; species Jordanella pulchra. Next base: position 5,195 of record JAUZNJ010034628.1, on the reverse strand, counting down.
AGACCAAACTGCTTTTTGCCATCTTTCCAAGTATTCTTCTGAAGGTTTACTTTCATTTCCTGTTATTTCAGGTCTTTTGCTGTTTGGAGCAAGATGCTACACATCTAGTATCAGTCTGTTGTGGAGAGTGTGATCTCTTCCTCCATCATCTGCTGAGGTAACAGCATTAAAGCAAATGACTTCAAAAAGTTCAACAACCTAATAAAGAAGGCTGACTCTGTTCTAGAAACCCCTCTATAAATTAAAGATCATTATGAACGAAACTGAGCATCCTATTTAGGATAGGATATTGTTAAGTGTCTTTATTTAGAGCATAGGTGTCAAAATCTGGCCCCAGGGTATTTATACTTGGCCCTCGAGGCAATTTCAAATTAATATTAGGGTCGACCCGCCGGTATTATACGGTGGCAACGCTATGATGCCGCATTCATTGCTTATATTACAAATCCCATAATGCTCTGCTGTTTTTTTGGCAAGTCAATCAGGACAGAGGCAGACACGCATTCTCCTCTGTGTCAGTAGCACTTCGGTTGAAAGACCCGGCGCACCCCGCATCCCCTTCCCTCTCCCCCAAACCACACTGCGATCTCAAACTACAGCTATTATTGTTACCCTACCAAAAAGTGGCGAAAAGACACGATGCCTGACACGATGCTTCAGCTTCGCACCGAAGTTGCTCAATTGCTCTCCATGTTTGGTAGCACTTACCTATGTGAGCAACTTTTCTCCTCAATGAAGATGACGAAAACGTCTCACAGGTGAGGTCTGACTGACGAACACCTTTGTTCAATAATGAAGGTTTCCTCGGTTCAAACCCTGAGCCCTGACATTGATGAACTGGCATCCAAGAAAAGATGCCAGATATCTGGCTTGCCCGCATCAAAGTAGATCAGTGTGTCGCAAAATGGGCAATAAATAAGTTTTCTATCCACCTTTCCTTTTTACTCCAAGGCCAGAATGGTTTATTCATAGTTATTTTATTTTCAAATTTATTAGCCTGTGTGCAAAGCTAATGTTGACATTTATCTCAAAAAAGAGCCATTCATTTTTTTATTTAAATATTATTTAATATTCCATTGATATGCTTTATTATTATTTTTAGCAACTCAATTTTGCACGCCTGCACTTTTAAGTTATATAAGCCTTGCTTGTTCAGCATTTATTGTTAAATCAAAACTTGTTTGGGTTCATATTAAAAGATTCATTTGTTCAACTTTGGCCCGCAGCTTTGTTCAATTTAAAATTTTGGCCCACTGTGTATTTGAGTTTGACACCCCTGATTTAGAGGCTTCTCCAATTACGGTACAACAGAGACTGCTGAAGATGATCCTTGTTGGAGTGTGGGAGGTTTTCCTCCAGTTTCCCTGCTGCTTTCCTTCCAGTTTCAATAAGTGGTGTTTGTGCTTTGGTGACCAACAGGTGTTTCCCCTCAGACCTTCATCAAGGAGAAGCTTAAAAGGAGTTGGCTGCCAACACTTTCTCGCAAGATGTTAACCAGTGTGGTATGTTCTAAAAAAAGATAAATAACTAACCACAGAATATGAATCAATAATCATCAGCACTATGAAGTACAGGAATAAACTTGCCTATATGTTTAGTTTGCTTAATGGAGAGCAACAGTCGATCACTACATTTGTCCTGCTTGTATTTTTTGTTCTTTTTCAGATTTGTTTTATCTATTTTATTATAGTCTTTAAAGTATCAGAACTTTAACATAACTTTACACTTTTGTCTATCTTTTCTATACAATATTAGACTGTATCAAGAGTTATTAACGTAATTTTAATAAATATAATAACCAATACATATAACAAAAAATTAAAGTAAAAAAAAGAAATAGCCACATACTTTTTTTCATTTACTCAAGTCATTTCTTGGACTGTTGCTCATAATTCAGTAAGGAATATGATGCAGTTTAACTCTTACTCGAGGCTCGGGTACACTACTCACCTCTGATTATAACCTAGTTTTCTCATTGTTCCTGGGACAACGTTTTATGGAACAGGATTCTGTTATTTGTTGCACAGCACCGCCCTCTTGTGTCCATCCAGGTCTCTGCAGAGCACTCCCTACAACAGCTGCGACACAGCCTGCTCCCCCGCAGACAAAAGATCTGCAATAGAGGAAACCCCCTGTTCTTCTTAATTTCCCATCTGTTTGCAAGAAGTGTAATTTTCCGTACAACTTGGTGTGGAGTTTCTAGTTATCAAGGGCTTTCTTTTTTGCTTTTTAAATAAAAGCTAACTACATGGTTTGTTGCAGACAGGCAGCACCTACTCTGAAAGAGTATGATTGCTCAAAACCCGCCGGGATTTAAGATTAAGAAAATATAATGTTAAAATATAAAATACTACAATTTTTCACAATCACACAGAAAAGCTTGAAATTGTATTCTTATGGTCATTTGATATTTCAACCCATTTTATTTAAAAACTTTACTAGGTTTTGCTTTTGAATTTAGCCATTACAGAAGGTATCAGAGTTTACAGCATATACCATATTTTCTAACAGTTTTTCAGTTTACCACTTACCATTGGGGACGTGCCTGGAACACCTCCCGAGGGAGGCGTCCAGGGGGACATCCAAAGAAGATGTCTGCGCCACCTCAGCTGACTCCTCTTGATGTGAAGGAGAAGCGGCTCTACTCCGAGCCTCTCCCGAATGACCGGGCCCCTCACCCTATCTCTAAGGGTGAGCCCAGCCACCCTGCGGAGAAAGCTCATTTTAGCCGCTTGTATCCGAGATCTTGTTCTTTCGGTCATGATCCAGATTTTATGACCATAAATGAAGGTCGGAACGTAGTCCGACCGCTAAATTGAGAGCTTTGTCTTTTCACTCAGCTCTCTCTTCACCACGACAGACCGGTGCAGCGACTGCATTATGGCAGCAGCCGCACAGATCCGTCCATTGATCTCCCACTCCATTCTCCCCTCACTGGTGAAAAGGGCCCCAAGATACTTGAACTCCTACCCTTGAGGCAGGAACTCTCCTCCAACCTGAAGGGGACAAGCCACGTTTTTACGGTCGAGAACCATGGCCTTGGACTTGGACTGATTCTCCTCCCAGCCGCTTCACACTCGACTGTGAACCACCCCAGTGCATGCTGTAGGTCTTGGCAGGAGGAAGTCAGCAGAACCAGGTCATCTGTGAAAAGCAGGGACAAGATCTGTTGGTCTCCAAACCAGACCCACTCTGACCCTTGGCTGTGCCTAGAAATCCTGTCCACAAAAGATGAACAGTACTGGTGACAAAGGGCAGCCCTGATGGTGTCCAACATAAACCGGGAACAAGTCCGACTTAATGCCGACAATGCCGACCAAGTTCCTGCTCCGCTTGTACAGAGACTGAATAGCCCCTAGTAAAGAGCCCCCATCTCCGTACTCCTAAAGCAAAGGTGGCAGGAGGGACATAGTCGAATGCCTTCTCCAGGTCCACAAAATACATGTGGACTGGTTGGGCAAACTCCCATGAGCCCTCGAGAACCCTGCAGAGGGTATGGAGCTGGTCCACTGTTCCATGGCCAGGACGAAAACCACACTGCTCCCCCTGAAGCCGAGGTTAAACTGTCAGTCGGACTTTCCTCTCCAGGACCCTGGAATAAGCCTTCCTGGGGAGGCTGAGAAGTGTGATTCCCCTGTAATTGGAACACACCCTCCAGTGCCTCCTCTTATGAAGGGGAACCACCTCCCTGGTCTGCCAATCCAAGGGCATTGTCCCTGACCTCCACGCTATGTTGAAGAGGAGTGTCAGCCATGACAGCCCGACAACATCCAGAGCTCTGAGGTGCTCAGGACGGATCTCGTCCACCCCCAAAGCCCTTCCACCGTGCAGTTTCTTGACTACCTCGGTGAATTCAGCCTGGCTGATCAACGAATCTAACCCCGAACACCCTGTCTCTTCTTCCACCACGGAAGGCGTGTCAGCCGGGTTGAGGAGATCCTCAAAGTACACCTTCAACTGTCCCATGATGTCCTCTTTCAAGGTCAGAAGCTCTCTACTCCCACTGAAAATAGTGTTAGCGAAGCACTTCTTCCCCCTCCGGAGACGCTGGAGAGTTTGCCAGAATTGCTTTGAGGCCGACCGATAGTCTTTCTCCACGGTCCTTCCAAAGTCCTCCCAGGCCCGAGTTTTAGCCTCGGCAACCACCCGGGCAGCAGCACGCTTGACCTCACGATACCCGCTTGCTGCTTCGGAGTCCCACGAGCCAACCACGCTCGAGAAGACTCCTTCTTCAGCACGACAGGCACCGCCCGACTATTTCTAGTCTGTGTCGCTCCACCTCCCACACAAGCTCAGGCTACTTCCCCCCCAGCAAGGTGACATTCCACATCCCCAGAGCCAGCTTAAGCATCCACAGATCGGGTCGCCACGGCCTCCGCCTCCCACTGCCGCCCAATCCTCTTTGCACTGGTCCCTCATGGTTCCCCCTGCAGGTGGTGAGCCCACTGGGGGATAGCCTTGCATCACTCCTTGGGGCTGGGCCCGACCGGGTCCCACAAGGAAGAACCCGACCCCCAGGCATTTGCATTGGGAAACCCTACCAGGGGCATTTAAGCCCCCGGCAACATAGCCTCTGGGATCATCCGAGTGCTTAAACCCCTCCACCACGTTAAGGTGGCAAAAATTTGGGAAACCTCAGGTTAGCATACTGACTTTAGGAAAGCGTTAGATTTTAATCCAACATCTATAGTTTGACCATCATATGAAGCTCTGCTCAGTTTATCATCTGCAAACGTAGATATAACAGAAATTTTACAAACACATGGCCTACTACTGTACCCCCTAAACTAGAGTAGATTGATCAGATAAGCAGCGAAGAGGTCTAAAAGAAGCTGCTGTGGTCAGATTAGACTAAAACAGACCTATTAGGTCGATGGCTGAAAGACCTCATCAGATTAATCCTGACTAATCAATTATTGAAATAATCAGCTAATTTAGTTATCGATTGACTTTAAATCATACAATTAGCTGAAAGAGAAACCCACTGAGAGCAGTAATTTATAATAATAAAATTCATGAAAAAAAATTCATTCAAAAATTGTCATGATCCGTCTGTCTTTGCTTGTGTTTCTGTTTCTCTGTGCTCCCTGTGTCCCCTGATTGCTCCCAGGTGTGTCTTGTTTCCCTGATTTCCCCACAGTGTATATAATCCCTTCTGTGTCTCTTAGTCTCTGTCGGGTCCTCGTCGTTGTCGT